>PVHY01000966.1:0-91422 GCA_004024945.1 Uropsilus gracilis | reverse complement strand
CAACTTATGCTGCTATGTTTTCATAGAATATGGTCTGTGACCATGAGTCTAACAGGCTGAATTTCAAGAACTCTACATTTCCTTTTCTTTTTTTCTTCCTCCTCCTCTTCCTTTTTTTTTTTTTTTTTTTGAGAGTAGATCTCCCAGTGTTTTCCAGGGAACTGCAGACTCACATTGTCCAGGGTACCACAGACTTAGGCAATCCCCAGTCTCAGCCTCCCAGGTAGCTAGGATTACAGGTGCGCACCACCACGCCCAGCTATTTTTTTGAGATTAGGTCTCACTGTGTTGTCCCGGGCAGGTCTCAAAACCATGGACTCAACTGATAACCTTGTCTCGGCTTGGTAAATGAACCTGACCCATAGTTGCTGTGACTTTGGAAACTGTTCCTTTTACAAAGTAACTTTCCAGTCCAGAGAGGGTAAAAAAAAAAAAAAAAACTTTTTAAAGCCATGATCCCTGAATGAAGCATCAAAGGGAGTAGGCTCTCAAATCAAAACACATGATTTGACTCTTTGGCTCTACCACATACTGGTTGTGATATGTGCATAAGAAACCAAAGTCCCTAAGCCTTCTCTTCCTCTTCTGCAAAATGGAATAAGGAGTGAATCTTTTCAAACTCTTCATCATGTGTGTATGTATATTTATGTGTGGATTTAATTTTTTGCTTCAATGTGTGACTTTTAGTAAGTTTAAAATAATAGTGTACATTATTGTCCAAAGAAATCCGACTAAAAAGAGTAGTCTGAAATGACTATTGTAATATTTATGTATAAAATACAATGTCAATACAAAGAGAATAATGAAAAATCCAAACTCTGATTATCCTGTTACTTAAACACTAACCTTGTGCTTTTATGTGGATCAGAGAGTAAAATAAAAAGGTTTTGCATTTTGCAGTCAAGTCAAGCTAGTTTCTAATCCTGCCTCTGCTGCTTACTGTGTAATGTTGAGCATCATTTCTCTCTAGGTTGCAGTTTTCTGATGTGCAAAACACATACAACACACACAGGTATACAACACACAATAACAACACACACAGGTATCTCAAAGGAGTAGGTGTGAGAAGTGAAGGGGCTTATGTGCTGGTTCATAGTAGGTACTCAAAATACACCCGTGTTCTTTACTCTGCTTTTTTGAATTTCTAATGTCCTCCTTTAGCTAAAAGAAGACACTGAATGATATTGTTTGAGGCATGGCATGTAGATGATGGTCATTGACTTCCCTCTAACAGTTCCTTTTTGTTTGCTTGATTTTGAGATCTGTGCCAGAAGTCACAAAAAGAAGCCTCCCCTCTCTTGAAATATCGAATGTGTTTTTGTCCTTGTTGACTATTCTCACTGTTCTGTCTCTTTAAAGAAAAGACCCTGAACAGGCTGCTCACCCCATTAATACTAAAGGCTGTGAGTTTTTCAGTTCTACTGAACTCTGCATGACCCTTGCAGACAATAATTGCTTTAACATAGGGTTAGACAACAGCAACAAACTTGTCTAAAAATAAGCCAAAGCTTAAAATACAACTTAACCTGGGAGATTTAAGTAGGTAAAGAAGATGGCTTCTCTCTGGAATTGCTTCTTGATTAATCACCTCATCCGAGGCTGCTGGAAAAATGACACTTTTTAGACAGGGCTTTAAATGTTTCCTGCTCTACTTTTCCACACCGGCAAGAAGCTGTTGGTTCTTAAAAGGGACTGTTTCCCTTGGATTTCCTGAGTGGAAGCTCAAGAAAAGAGTAGGATAGTAGTGATGGGAGGGAATTTTCATGGCCCTCCAACAAGGCTTGCCCATCTATCTGTAAGATAAACTCAGTGAGCAGTCATTGAGCTTGGAGGAGACAAGCAGCAAGATCTGGGAATCTACATGTTTTCATCTGTGCGCTGGGCTTAAGGAGAATGGACTCCAGTATGTTCACTAGGTGCTTTCTAGTTACAGCCATCTTGTCATTTACACCTGGGTTCTGGCATATTAGTGACTTGCCTTTAACCTGCCCTTGGTCCCTTCTGCTGACCTTTGTCAAATGTGGGGTTCTTCTCAGTCACTTCTCTGAACACCTGTGCCTTGAGTCAGGGAACCTTCCATCTGCGTACAGTCTGATGACTATCTCCATCCCATCTACAGCTATTTTCTCTTTTCCAATTAATTCTTATTCATTTGGGTTAATATTTTGCTCCTCCACCAAACCTGTTGGGCACTTCCAGCATCACTGAAGGACATCAAGAGGCCAATCTCCTCCCCTTCATGTCCTTGCTAACAGAGAAGCTAATTTCTGCTCTTAACACATCTTGGACAGTCTCTGGTATCCGAGTGACCTTGACTTTAGTGACTTTAGGCCTAAAGCATGCCTCCACCTGATAGGGCTTTTTGACCAGAGTTCCATCCTGGCCTTGGGTAAGGGACTTTGTCATAGGCAAGAAATATTTTTTTTGACCTTGAAGTAAACAAAACCTGGAGAGGGGTGTGTTGGGTTAGCCATTTTCAGTTTATGTTGTTCATCAAAACTCCGGGATTCTGAAAAGAATTTGTGGGGTTCTCCTACTTGGTTTCAATACCAGTGGTTTCACTGATCAGTTTTTTTGTACTTTATTGGAGTTCCACCTAAGACTGCCCCTTTTGTTTACAAATTCACTCCCAAGATAGTTCATATTTCTTCATCTCTTTTTTTATGTCTGTGATCTATGATTCAATTGTTTTCACAATAATCCTATACAAAACAGCAACATTGCTTCCCCCAATTTCCTGTTCTCTTTTTAATAGTATTTATGTCATCTGGCATATTATGCAGTTAATATTTATAGTGATTCAAGCTCTCATGAGTTTTTAGTATGTCTAGTACCTCACCCTCTGCACCTAAAGCCATATGGAGACATAGGAAGTGTTCAATAAACATTTGTTCAATATGTGAATAAATGTTACTAAAGAGTCCTAGAGTTCTAGGGTATTATGTCTCTCATTAAATCAGAATGACTTCTTGATGAAATTGCTTTCTATTTTATTCTATTAAAATTAACATACAATTTGACATTTGGGGGGCATGCAGTTCTATACATTCCAATGCATGGAGAGGTTAGTGTAATTACTACTAGGGTTCCAAACAGTTCCACCACATCCCCAAATCTCCCCCATGCTGCCTCTTTAGGTACTACTAAAGGCTAAACCCAGGCAAAGTTTGATAGCTATTCTTTTCTTTTTGAAACCTTTGTCTTTCTCTCAGATAATGTCCTTGAGAATCACCATAATGTTGTATCCATGATTTTCTCCTTTATTTTTATTACCATTTTTTACATGCCATTGCATGAATGTACCACAGTTTATCCATTCACCTGCAGAAAGACATTTGAATTTTTCCCAATTTCTGATGATTCTTTTAAAGACAATATAAACAGTTATCTGGGACATTTCCTGTGAACCTATTGTCCTAGGATAAATACACCAATGGGATTACTAGGTCTCAGGGCATATGAGAAACTACCAAAATGTTTTCTAGGTGGCTGTACTATTTTGCATTCTTCTTAGCAAGGTATGAGAGCTCTGGTTGTTATAGCCTTGTTGGTACTTGCTAGTATTAGATTTTCAGATTTTCCATTTTTGTTTTTAGCCATTATAGATTTATGCCTAATATTTAGATCAATGATCCATTTTATTTTATAAACAGAGGTTTAAATCAAAGTTTAATTTTATTTTTGCATGAAAATGTCAATTGTTTTAACATGTATTAAAAAGACTAGCTTATTTTTATTGAAGTGTCTTTGTGCCTATAAAAATTAGTTGCTCATAACTGTATAGGTCTATTTATGGGTTTTTTATTATATTCCACTGAACTATGTATCCATCCAGCCGGGCACGGTGGTTTGTGCCTGTAAGCTTCAGCCTATGAAGAGGCCGGGGCTAGGGATCGCGGTTCAAGTCCCGCCTGGGACCCGTAGTGAGACCTAGTTCCAAAAAATAGCTGGGCGTGGTGGCATGCACCTGTAATCCCAGCTACCTGGGAAGCTGAGGCTGGGGATTGCTTGAGTCTGTGGTACCCCAGGCAACGAGAGCCTGCGGTTTCACGGGTAAAAATAGAGAGACATAGTCTCAAAAAAAACAAAAATCAAAAACAAAAACAAAAAAAAAACCTCTGTATCCATCCCCTCATTTATATCATAGTCTCCATTCTATATCATCACAGTAATTGCTAATATAAAAAAATATGATTTCTCCAAATTTGTTCTGGAATAATTTTCTAACTGCTGTCATCCTATACTACAATAAGAAAAAGTAAAGAGAAAAGCTTTATTGAGCCCTATTTGATGGGCAGTAAACCATGGGAATTTACAGTATTTTTAAAATTTTAAAGCAATGCATTCCAGGTAGGTATTATTTGCCCATTTATGAAGATGAGAGAACTGAACCTCAAAGGATTTTAATAATACGCCCAAGGCTATATAGTTAATATGATACAGAGTTAGGATTTAACTTCAGGTCAGACCTACCTTCAAATGCACATACTTTCTACTACACAATAGTTCATGTCAACTTTTCTGGATTCTGGGGGCATGGGCTTTACCTTCAAACACCTGAGATGCTCTGTTGGATACTTTTTGAAAACTCATGTACGAAAGGTAAAAAATTCCCGAGGCTTCCCAAAAGTTCTTTAGTTACCATAGTTGAGATGCAAACTTATTTCTATTTATAGTCAGACTAGCAGTCTTGTTCTGAACTCCTGAAAAACAGTGTAAATACTCTAAGAGTAGATTGTCACATTGGCTACAGGAAGATAAATAATCAAGGATATGTCCTTAATTTAATGTAACTTATTCTCATTAATTAAATACCAATTACCTGCATGTCTTTCCTGGGAACTGGCTATGGCAATCAATCTTTTTAGAAATGTTGTGCACACACATATCATTCTTAAGATTTACAGACACTGGACTCTTTGGCTTAAACCATCCTCAAACACTCTATACACTGTAACCGCAGAAAATTGTCATAAATTTCTTGAACTTTGACCTAGCTCATTCTTATATTTCCATTCCCTACGGGCTCCAGGAGTTTGTATTTATCATACTGAACTGCTTACTTCTAAGGATCAACGTGTTCCAGCAAGGCTCTGAATTTTAGATCTCTGACCCATCCTCCTACATGGAGAATTTGCTAGTCACAACAGATGAGAATCCTCAGAGACTAAGAAAGTATTCTGTCCTCTGACTCCCCTGTGAAAAGTCATTCATCCACAGACAATATAACCTTGTAAAGTACCTGCAGCACTTCTTCACCTTCAGTAGACTTTTGAATACCCCACCTACATTGATTTAAGCATTCAATGGCAGCACATACACACTGCTGAAAATATTCCCATTCTAGCTGTTAGCAACTGACTATGTTTACCTGTAATTTTGTTAAATTTCTAATTGTCAAGACAGCTTATTCCTTATGCTTGTACCTAACTATATATGTTATGGTTGCTATAAATTTAAGTTTTGAAAGTGACTGGTGCTTTGCTTAAAAAGAGCTGGTGTGGACTATCTGCCATCTCATTTGATATTTCAGCTCAACAAAATAAGGCAGAGGAGAATACCAAATTTATGGAAGAAAATCCCAGTTTTTCTTACAAGCTCAGAGTCACAGCCTCCTACAGCTGATTAGCTTCTACTCTTGGTTAATATTTTGAGTGACCAGAATAGAATTATCTCCTCAATAATTAGTAGAATGCTCTTTTTATTTTAAAAATTGAAATAGTCACAAAAGCACATGTGAAGCAGAATTTAAAGTGTTGGAAAAATTCGAGGGAGCTAGGCATACAACAGCATATGACACGCACAAAAGGTCTAGTTAATTGATTTGATTATGGTTGCTCACACATGCCATGCTCTTTGATTCTATTTTCTCGCTGACTGTTCCCCAAAATTATGATACCAAATTCCCAGTTTCAAAGAAATTAATGTTTGTGCTATTCACTAAAACTACCATCTCAGGTTCATCTTGTCAACTCTGTGACTTAGTTTAATCATGTAGTAAAACATAATTGAAAAGAGGACTGGGAATTTCTTAAGTCAATATTCTCATTAGTAACCTTGGTACAACTAATTTCAATCAGTACATCCAAGACTATAATTATTGCAAAGTTTTTCCACTTTAGTAGCAGAGATAGATTTCGCTAAACTTTCTTTTATACTTTCAATCAATATGCAGGTTGTGTTGATGAGTTATTGGTATCACTATTAGTGAGTATAAGCCATCAGTATTAGTGAGATGGAGGTACTGAAATTTTTTCAGGCTTAGAAAAATACTTTTGTCTGTAATATTTGTGAGTGATAATATCTGTAAGCTTCACATCCCATACTTGTTCTTATTAACACACTGCAAACACCTAAACTTAGCCTATTCTACTCATTTCCAAAAGGGTAGCTTTATGCTTTATATGATTGTGGTTACTATTGATTACATCAGGGGTAGGTATAAGATCTTGTGTACCAATTCACTAAGTAGCTGACCAGATGCATCAGATAGAAAAGTTCATGAACAAATACAACTGAAGTGACTAGAAATTCTCAGCGTGTTTTCTCTCCATTTTGTTTGTTTCTTGTTATTATGTCCATATTCTATAATAAACTTGCATAATCCTACTTATATTCACTTAAACTGTGGATGTAGATTTATGATTTTTTTCTTCAGTGAACTAGAATGAGTTTTGGTTTCCTGAAATTTGGAGGCACCAAGGCAAAAGAGATGTCTAAGCTTTCTTTAATATCTGAAAGAATTCCAAAGGCCAAATGGGTAAAGTTTCATTAGCTAAAGTGCATAAAATGGTGTTTCCAGATTTGAATGAGTTGACTCACTCACAGAGAACTAAAAGCAGACTTCCTTTTCTTCAGTTGGGCCCAGATTAATTTTGGTTGGTTATAAATGGTGTTTTTATTCAGCATGCATGGGACATATTGATAAATGTGAAGACTATCATATGTCTTATAAAGAGCTAATTGTTTGTGAAAGATGTTCTCTCAGTGACACATACAAGTCTGATGTACACTAGCTGCTGGCTCTTCTATAACAATTTCATTAAACCATCAACTGTTATACCAGAACATAATGTGACAAAGCAGAGATTGTCTTCCTTGACCTTGGCAGGATCTGGAAACATTAAAAAAAGATCAAATACTTTTTTTTTTTTATAAACAACTTTATGAAGACCTAATCACCCTGCATACTAAATTCAAGCACAGGACTTTGAAGCTTACCATTTTCTCATTAACACTGTTGTTAATTTTTCATGCTGTATCCAATTTTCTCCATGTCTCAGACTAACCACTTACTCTAATTTATTAGCTTAAGAATTGCCGAATTACAAAGGTAAGAAAAAAAATTATGTTTTACCTTTCCCCCAGATTTAGATTCTCATCCCAAGGAACTAGAACTCTTCACTCAAATCATTTCTTCCCATTCCTTAAAATTGATAGTTTATCAAATTGTTAGCCTCTGGAATGTTGGCAGGATTTACTCAGAATAGAACGTAATGTACTGTTTTGTGTCTTTGTAAAAGTCACTTGATATTTAGCTTCAGAAATATTTTATCATTTTTCAAACAGTCTAACATAGTTACTCATATGTAAATGGACAATATGACTATAACAGAGGCTTCATTTGCAGTGAAGACCTAAACAGACTCTCAAAAAAAAAAATGTTTGAACACCAGCTAATGATTATAAATTGTGGCTATAGATTTATGACCAAAACTTCTAGGCTCTTAGGATATTGCTTTTAAATTGGACTGAACTTTATTGGAAATTAATACAGACATTAAATAGATATCTGTCTATATCTATTTGCGATATGACACATGTAGATTTATCACCCAGATATGCTATATCTACACCAGTTAGACAAAGAGAGTTCTGAGACTCAACACAATTCTGGAGAAATATCTAACATCTTTGAATATGTAGTTAATTCTTTTACAGTAATTAAAGAGACATACCTGTGGTGGGAAATATTTTGAATGACATATTTAAAAGAAAAGAGACATTACCATAAAAATGTAGGAAAGTTTCAGAACTGCCCTAAAGCTATGAAGTGGTCTAGCTCTGACCTAAGGGAAACATTTCATTCTTCATCATTTGGGGGTCCTTTTCAATATCACTTTGCAGATGTCAATGCTAGTATAGGTTGAAAAAATTCTAAGTCCTTGAAGAATAGAAAGCACACTGATTAGCCTCTTTTAAGATGTGTCATCCAAACAACAGAAATTTAAAAGTCCAATACTTTAATTACTGAGATTTAACATTAGCCAGACATATCTTACTAATAAACACACACTCCTAACTATGAGCATCACAGGTCTGTTAGTTTGTATTTTTTTCCAACAGAATATATTTATCGCCAAGAATTTTACAAAGCATTTACTGATATCTTTTCCTGTTTATATATACTTCATGGCCAAAGAGTCATGTAAATATAAGCTGCAGTCTGCAATGACCACTAGAGAAAACTGAAACTGAGTTTTACAGAACAGCCTGTGGAAACAATGGGGTAGAATCGCTGATCTTCATTCAAGTCATTTGCAAGAAGCTGGGTTCACTGGTCCTGATACAGGTTTGACTACTTGGTTAAGGCTGGTAATTAAGGCTTAGGGTAGAATCTCTCTTCCATTGAACTCTGGACAGTACCTTATGCTAAACAGAGTGTCAGTGACAGGGTAGCCTGTCACTAGTTATATATACTAGTTACCTATTGCCTGGCTATAGAGATACAGATAGGCACACCTGACTATGCTCCTAACATTTCCCAGGTGCATACTATTGCCACTAAAAACACTTGATAAGATACCTACTTGGTGTGCTACCCTACTTCCAAATCCACATCCTAGAAGTAGAATTAAAACAGAATCTCTTTCACTCTAGATAAGTAGCAGAAACATTTTCTGGCTAATTTTAAGAACTGTATATAGATTCAACTAATGCATAGCAATTGCAATTTTATAACATTTTTAGAAGAAAAGGAGTTAACATAAGAAGCAAAAAATGGCCACCATACATCTCTCATCAGATTATCTCTAGGTCAGCAATAATCATTTGGGGGGTTACAAAAGAAGAATGCCTCTACTAGATTGCTTTTAACATTGGATCAAAGTGGTGATGATAAAGGGGTTCTTTAAATAGATGTGAGAATGCTGAGCTTTAAAAACAGTAGGTGATGTCCTCAGCATCCAAGTCAAGTTATTCACTGCAAATACTACCAACAACCACAGCACTGCTGGCCAGGATATAAATATTCATATCAATAAACAGCAGATACTGCTGAATCCACAAGTATAGCTGAAATAGCCCACATATTGTCACTTCACTGGAGATACATAATTTATTTCTTGGGAAGTCTTCTTTAAGAACCACATACTCATAGAATAGTCTCCCATATAGCCACTGTGTAGGGTTGAAAATACTCCATCACAGATTGTGATAGGGGTACAGTTCTGGTTTCTGACAAAAAAAAAGTCAACAGATTTCATATGAATGAAATAACCAGGGTACTCACCTATACTTTTGTTCAAGGATACCCTACCCTCAGAGAAGACACATTCATCATTTCATATTTGGGGAAAGGGATCAAAACCAACTGAACATCACACCTATCATCTCTCAATTTCCTTCCTCTTATTTATGCACCTTGCCTCACCTTTTAATATTTGAATTCAAATATTTTGTATGCCTGTTACTTCTTGGCGGATAATACATCTTATTCTTATTAATTAAAGCAATACTAAAGCTATACATCATCAATCTACCATCGTTTCTGAATTTTCTCAGAACACAGAAATTGCATTCCTAAGACATGAGGTCAACATAATGCTCCCACTATAAAGGTCTTTTGATTTGCTTCAGATTTTAAACTTCAGTTCTTTAGCCTTTTAGAAAATAATGTAAGGTAAGTTTTTATACTTCTGTACATCCTGCTTCAATTCCATTAGTACTAAGTCAAGGAAAGGGGTAAATTATTATATATTGGACATATGATGTTGAAGGAAACTTCCCCCCCACCCCACACACACACTCAACATAGATACTTGAGCAGAAACAACATGTATCATCAAACTGATTTTGTTTTATTTTTACATTTTCTCCAATGAAAACTGACTTACAGTTTTAAAATTTTGAAATAAGAACTAAGAAGGTAAATCCAGTATTTCAAAACGGGCACAGTTTATTGCTGCTGCTGAAAGAGTATTATTTAACTTTCCAGATCAGTGTACTACCTGATTGCTTCAAATCTTTTCTTTTCCTATCACCACTAGCTATTAAGACATAGTTTGTGGAGTGGTCCCTTCTGGTATTTGGGTTCGTAGCAGATCTTACTTAGAAATGCCATCCTCTGCCTTTTCTCAAGGAAGCTTTCTCAAATAAGTTATCTTGGTGCTCTGATTTATCTTCCATTCTGATCTATGCAAAACTCTGAGAAGATAAGGGTTGAGTATCTCCTACTTGGTGAGATAAAGTGCAAGGAAGTGTGACAAATTAAAGAGGAAGGGAACAGCACTCATGCATGTAATACCTGTTCTGTTCTTGGTGATGGTGAATTAAAAAAGGTTCATGGTGGGAATTTCAGTGCGTATTTAAATGCCCATTCATAGTCGCAAAGATGAAAATCTTGCATTCTGCACACTATAATCCATCCCAATGGTCACTTTCATAGGAATACAAGCTCCGACATCCACGAGTTAAAGACTACAATGGACACCAGTTCCCCAGGAAACACTGGTCAAGAAAGTATCAGTGCAGCCCAAGCCAATGTCACCCTTCAGCACAAGTTCAGAGCAGCATAAAGAAACACCTGCTCAGGGCAACATTTCTCCAGAGAGCTATTTCAGATTCCACATAAGAGTGACTGGTGGCCTTGGATAAACCATTCCTCTCATTTATGTGCTGAATGGGAGAAAACAAGTCAACAACTGATGCATGCAAAAGCATTTGGAGGTGATGGATGGAGACATTAGGGTGCATTTCGTCAATGGTATGCCATTAGAGGAAACCATTTCATAGAGTAAATTAAGAAAACACACCAGCGATGTGACACACTTGGAACTGCCACTGGCCAGACCCGTTTTTCTCCTCCAGGAATGAAGCTGCTTGGGACTGACATTATCATTATCCTGCAGCCTCCCTTTCCTGGGTGAGCTGCCCGTGCTTGTCTTATACCCTCACATTGCATTTCCCCAATAAGAAGGCCACTGAGACACTAGAGAAAAGTGAATCAGACTCCAATTTTTATTGGTCTCTTCAACTATTATTTAAATCTCCTATTGCTCTGTAGCTTCACGCATCAGTATCTTTTCTTCTCCATGTGATAATGTCTTCCATTCATGCCAAACTAGATCTTACAAAGCAAAGCTATTTAGCACAACACAGGGCTTAGTGGTCAGTAAATATTTGTTGATTTCACCAGTGGCTGATTTCTCCCATCCTTCTCACAGATCTGGATATTACTGCTAAACACTGATTTCTTGGGACCTTGATGCTAGGACCACAGATATGACAGACTTCATAGTTCACCTCTGGGAGCTCACAGGTCTATGAGTCATTAGAACATGGTGCAGGAATAAGTACGTGTAGGGGAAGATATGATAACACTGAGGGAATGTTCTGGGTAAGAGTGGGAGATGGATTCAGGGACAGATTTTTGGAAAACAGTTCCCTTAAGGATTCAGCGGTTGTAACCTAAGCCAAGTATGCTGCAGCATGCTAGTGAGGCCAAGCATGGAGCATCTTGGTTCCACTTCATTGCTGTCTCAGGAACTTCTACTGAAAAGCACCACCTATTCCCAAGGTCACCCACAAAGGGCAGGACAGAAATGGCTACAAAATCATGGACCCTCTCTCTCGGTAAGTGGGCTCTGGGAGCATTCAGATGCACCTGATGGTAACTGTGGCTTTGTAAAAATCAAAGCTGATTGATGGGAACAGGCTCTCTGTGTGTATGTGTTTAGTCTACCCAAGCTTTTAGTACCACTGTGGCCATGCTTCCTAATGGAAATGCATTTCTCATTCTTACCATTACCCAGATATAGATGCTTTCAGATATGAAAGACCTTTTACCTCAAGATTTTTGTCTTGTAAGCCATCCCTAATTCAGGAAGGAAACAAGGAGTCTAGAAGAACCCACCGCATATGTTTGGTCAGAGTTCAAAGAGAGAGACAAGCATTTAAAGAGCTCAACTGATGTATGCTGTGGATTTGCAGTTCAGTTCGAAGAACTTGCTGTCTCTTGTGAAGGATGCTGACTGATACAGCGAAAGAAGCTAAATATTTTATTTTACCTTTTTTTCACTTTAAGAAGTTACGATAGAAAAATGAAGGCTTCTATTTACTATAATAGCTTACTGGGCCTCTGGCTCTACTGTTAATATCATCCAACTCTGACAAACTGCGAGGTAGGCACTATTCCCATTTTCCAGGTACAGCATCGAAAGTAACAGAAATTAAAGTAGCAGAGCCAAGGCCACCCTGACAATTGATGGTGTAGCTGGAATTTGAAAACAAGCACATATGAATCCAAAGTTGGTGGCTTTTGTCGATGCCCAGTATCTCCCAGTCTGGAAATCTGCATGTATATGAGCACACGTGACAAAGAACTATCGGAGCTCTACAGAAGGCAAAGCAGAAACTGTGCACCCATCTCTCTTACAGGAGGGAAACTGGGTGCCCACCAGAGTTGTATGTAAGTTGATTGGCCCTACAGCAAACCCTGATGGAAATTCTCAGAAGTCACATAGGGAGGGTTCATTTTAAGTCTATTAATAATACACCACAGAAAGGTGTTCTCTGCTACTAACATCACATCATGCCCTGTGACACCAATTTTCCTGCCTTTAGTTATTCCTATACATCAAAGTGAAAAAACAGTTCAGGCTCAATAGTTAAGAGTCCAAACGCCAAAGTGGAGCTATCTTTTTTTGACTTGTTGTGACCACGGTGGTGACACTGACCCTCTCTGGGCCTCTCATGAGCCACAGAAGTTGACTTTATGGGGGCACCATGGGAGAATAGGGGGTTTCCAGAGAGGCTTTTGAATTATGGTGGTTTTCTCTTGCATGGAAAAGAAGGATCAGAGAAAAAAGGTAGAAGATGAAGAGGCACACTAGAGAGCTGATGTATACACAGCGATTCTGCTAGTTTATCATGAACTAGGAGAAAAAATAACTTGCCTTTGAGAAGGTGACATGAAGAAGTAGGTCTGGAGTCTTTTGTAAAAGCAGCCATTAAGACAGTCTAAGTTCTGGAAACACCCCTACATCCAGTTGTGTCTTGTGCACACCCAAGAGTGTTTCCAAATGCCTCAGCTCATGGTCAAATTCTTAAAACATAGTAGGTCTAATTCACTCTGATTAAACAAGTAAACAGAAAGTACCATAAGACTCAGAAAAGTGGGAAATCAAAATAATATATGGATGGCAACTCCTCCCCAGTTATACAACCTTGCGGATGAGGGTGGAGGCTGAGGCATTATTCTGGGCACAGCAAGTGTTTTTTCCGCAACTGACAAATTCCAAGTCCTCCTAGCCTCTGTTCCCCCCTTCTTAAGACCTTGGTCATAGTATTTACTTACTTAGGCGATGGAGATGAAGGCAGATTTAATTATAGGCACCTGTTAGAATAACAATAACCTGCCTCTTATGGGGATTTCCCACCTTCCTAAGATAAAAGGGAATTGAGAGAAAACATCCAAGAAAAAACACAGTATTTGAGCTAGGAGATGGTGAGATGGAATGGAAAGACTCCAAAGGAAGAGACACTGAGAGATCCATGGGTGGCATTTCATGCATTTGACAGTCTATATGTCACTTCTGAATAAGAGATTAGAAGGAATTTTGCAGAAATATGTTACCCAAACTGAAAAGTCAAGCTCCCTTATGAGGTTTTCCTTAGCTTCCAGTGAAGACAGGTGATGGCACTTTCTCAGAAATTATGTCTCTGGTGCGCTGAAGGGTGAAGAATCAACATAGGTAAGACTCCTGGAGAATCCCCAAGGCAGCTGGGGTGACTGTATTTAATAAGCACTTGTACAACACTAACTAGATGACAGCCAGGGATCTCTAAACATATATATATATATATAGCATGACATCTTCATCATCTATATCATCGCCCCCCCCCCAGCCAAAGGCATCAGTGACAATCTGAGGTGCAGCAAAATTGCATATGCTGGTTGTACCACACTTTCACGAGCAGGGATGTGGTCCAAGTGGGTGTTGTCATAAAACCACATTTCAGGAGAATCCAGTGACTCCCACATGAAGGTTAGGAAACATGAGTTTTCTATCATATTTTTGGAGTTCCATCAGCCTGTTTGGTCCAGAGATAGGGAGATGAGTTCATGGGCCATGGAGTCAGATGGACATGGTTTTGAACCTTACTATATTCTGGGGAAAGTGATTTGTCTCTTGCAGACTTTTATCTAAAAAGTGGGACTTATTTTTCTCAGGGTTTCATGGGATTAGAACAAATACAAGACATGCTCAGCGGAACACTTCAAGGATAGGAAGTACCTCAGGTTTCCTTGTTCTAAAATGCAGTAGAGAAAGTTTTAGGCCTTTGAGCAGTTGTGCTTCCTGTCTTTCCTGCCCCCACTACATGCCCACCTCAGGCAGTTCATGACTAGAAAAGTGACCCTGGCCGAGCTGAAGGAAGCTCTGTCCATGAGCCATTCTGTCCTGCAGATTTAGCAGACTGGTTGCTTCCTGCCCCCGCACAATGGGAAGCAATTTAATAAGTGCATAGCTTAATTAGTGCACTCAAGGTTGTGCATACACACTTTCATCATGGTCATCGACCTGTCTCTGGAGAGCCAGCTTTTCCAGCAGCCTTGCTCCTTGTACAGCAACCAGATGAAATTTCCATCCAATCCACTTCTCACTCTAGCTCCTTAGGAAGGGGCCTAAAGTCAACATCCTCTTCTATGGATGAAGTCAAACTTCTCATGGTATCTCTTGTGCTCATTTTAGTAACTACAGTCACAGACCACCTCTGGCTGGGAATCTGGAGTACCTCCTTCATGAACTCAGACCAAACTGTCCATCACCAGTTCTGAATAGCATTCAAGACACTTGCTAAGTATCTATTACAAAAGCCTGAGATTATTCCATCTGAATTAGAAGCTGGACTTCTGGCCCAGAATGTTCTACTCACTCTGTTGGCACTGAAATCAAGAATTCCTTTCAGGAATTACACCAATGGGTGAGAAGGAAGAAAAAGATGTTACAGAAGACAATCCAATACCACTGGGTTTTGAGGGACAGTGCAGATTCAAGGTCATGCTACTTTTCTTCAATGGTTCTTCCAGAAAACATTACAAAACATATAGTTTCCCCTTCCTTACCATCTGCTGCTTCTTGGCTGCCAAGCTGGCATTTTTTTTTCTTTTTTCTTTTCTTTTTCTTTTTTTTAGTAGTGGGCATCATTAAACAGTGAAGGGGAGATGGGGACAAATAAGTGAAGGGAGTTACTCTAGGAACTATGCTTTCTACACTCACTATCACACAGGTGTCTTCAATACATCTCCAGCCTCTACCTCCAAGTCACTGTTTCTATAGGAATTACAATGGGTAGAGAC
Source organism: Uropsilus gracilis (assembly GCA_004024945.1). Taxonomy (NCBI): domain Eukaryota; kingdom Metazoa; phylum Chordata; class Mammalia; order Eulipotyphla; family Talpidae; genus Uropsilus; species Uropsilus gracilis. Next base: position 75,842 of record PVHY01000966.1, on the reverse strand, counting down.
AAAATCTTCACCCGTGACACTTACAGGAAGAGAGATGAGAGCACAGTGGAAGGAAAGAGCAACACTAAGTGCTTTATCAATCTACCTGCCAGTCCATGAGTGGTAGGTAATAAAATTTTATTGAAAATTAGAAAAAAGTCACCTTTCCTAATTCTGCTGAATGGGAATATAGATGTTCTAGATGAATACTCTCCCCATCCCCAGAATAAAACCACCATCCTCCCACCCACCAGCCAACCTTCCAACAGCACAGATTTAAAAATCTTGCAATTTTATTTGCATATAAAGGCCGCTAGATATAGAATATCACAATAAATTTAAAGAAACAACTGGCTTTCCTAAATTTCATTAACAAGATAACATAAAATAGAATAAAGCTCAACAGCATTTACAATGGGAAAACAGAAATGACCATTAGCGACAATATTTTGTGCTAGCGAAGATTGCATCGACACACAGTGCAAAATGGGGGGAGGAAGAGGAAGTAAGAAGACAATTGGGGGGGGGTCTTTAAATATAAAGGACAACTAAGCCTTATTTTAGTTAGCTTCCATTGCATCCATTTAAGTCTATACACGCCTGTAACTACCTAGATTGAACCCAAGCTCTTTGAGACCTTGGGTTCTCAGAGAATGTGTCAGCTCCTTTAGACTCTTGATGCCCTGATATAAAGCATCCTTTTATAGTTGTACTGTTCTTGGCAACATCCAACTCCAAATAGTCATAATACACAGAAAATATTCATATATATAAACTCATATTGAAAAGGAGTCTGCACTTTTTTTTAACTGCATGAAATACCTGCACTTGACAGATCCCATATTTTTAAAGCTAAAATAATTTAAAAAAAAAAAAAAACATAAAAGGAGAGACCTCATCTAACCACACTATGGATCTCACTAGCTAAGCCATCCTTAGAAAAGAGGACTGTTTTCTTCCTTTGACACCGCTTTCTTTATAGTGAGAGTGTGAAGAGAAGTCTTTTCCACGCCCACGTGCGTTGAGAAGATTGCTATAAATCCAGGCCATGTCTGCAAAACAGCAGCATTACCAGGAAAACAACAACAACAAAACATCAAAAAATAAAATACTTCAAACAATACTCAACAGTTGTGCAAATCTGGGTGGTTTTTTAAAACACTGCCTACCTCTTTCTTTTCCTCTTTTTCTTCCAGCTTAAAGCATATCAAAATAAGATTTTTATCAATTTTTAAAAAGAAAGCTTGGCTGTCCTTTGGCGAACGCTAACAATTTACAACAGCGTGGCCTTTAAGAAAACAGAAGTCATTTTACAAATTCACAAGGCTCCTTTGATTTCAAATGGATGCTCCATTTAAAAAGAAAAATAAAGAAGCACAACCTCTAGCATCATGTGTTCCAGCAATTTACAAAAAGAACTCACAGGATTTGGAAATAAACAAGTAAGAGAATGTAAGTTTATAATTAGAAAAATGGCAGTTTATAGACCTTCCCTCATATTGCAATTGGGCAGTTGGAGCTTCACGAGCCCTGTGGGTTTGGAAGGTCAAATATAATTGGAGGGTTGGTCGGTTGAAAGCTGACTGTACACGTTGAGGCGTTGATGTACGTTGTATAACCATCAGTCATGATGCCATAACCTGTGGGGAGAGAGCATCACACTGACTATGACATACAAAATTAACATGATTCAAGCAAGGCTGTCAGGCAAGGGAAACACACAATAAAAAACAACTTTGCTGGTGTGATAAAATCCAGCTAAGCTAACCCAGGTATTTCAGAATACCTGTCTTCTGAGTTATTCTATTTTTTTAAAAGGTTGAATTCTCCACTTCAGAAACAAATACTTCTTTCTTCCTTATTTAAATACTGGATTTGTCAGTGAAAGGCTGTGATTATTAGTGAGAGTCAAGATATTTTCTTCTTTTTTTTAATACATGATTTTTATTTCAAAGTTCTGTGTTCAGTGTTGAGGGCTAAGGAATGAAATGAGTAACACAAGAAGCTATGCAGGGACACACAAATCCAAACCCTACGAGAGTGTCAGGATAGGTAGAGAGGGAAAGGATGCTGCATTTGGAGATGGAACATGTGGCTGCTTAGCTTCCTGATCTATGAAATAATTTCCAAACTGCCTCAGTGAAAGTTAATAAAATAACAAGTGATTTGATCTTGCTAGAGTTGTGCGCTTTTGATGCTGAGTTCCATTTCATTCAAAAGAGTCAAACTCTGTTACAGACTTGAAATCTGCTTAGAGGGTAAATTTAAAGTGTTCTCATCCAAAAGTGATGGTTACGCCAATGATGCTAATTAGCTTGATTATGCTGATCATTTCACATGTCAAAATATCAAGTTACACACCTTAAATATGTACTGTTTTGTCAATCGTACCTCAGGAAAGTTGAAAAAAAAAACTTTCATATTAAAAAAGATCAAGAGTCAGGTAATCAAATGTCCAAATGATTTGCAGAAATACCACAGGACTATGCTTCTTAAACTTACCTGGACACAGACTCATGTGAAAATACTCCCCTAACCCAATATAAATCCCGACTGGAAGAAAGCGAAGAAAGTTTCTTGGGGTCTCTGACATGCATGTTCCTTTTATAATTTTTAATATGTTGAGACTTTTTGCATGTGTACAAATGGTCACATTTTCCTAAGCAGATTCGTCTTACAGCCTCTACAATTAAGTTTGAATTCTACGATGGAACTAAGCTCTTAGGGCATAGGAAATTATGCCCATGAGAGAATAAAAATTACCATTACTTATAGAAATAACTGATAAGATTTTCTGTTCCATTTGTTAAAATTTCTCCAAGTAAGCCCATGGAGCACTTAATGAGGGAGGGTCAATGGAAAAATCACTTGAGAAAAGAAAAGAGGCATTTAAAATGTGCACTGTTTAGTTCTGGGGTCATAAAGTCTTGTTATCTCGCTCATCTAGAGGTTGGTATTTGCCCTCTCTCTGCCCTCTTCAGCTGTCTTAAGCGAATGAAAGAGAGACAAATTTATTTGAATATGATCTCCTACCTTTTAAACAAGTTTATTATTTTGGGGCTTCAGTGGAATTCTCCAACTGTCTAGCTAGTTTTAAGCTAATGAATTTTATTTTTAATGAAACGTAAGCTCATCGGTGTGCCATTGGAATTTAAATCCTCTCTCTGTCCCCCAGAAATGTTGTTTAGACATGATCTCTCACTGTGCCCCTCAGCCCATATCATGACTTAAAGAAATGTCCTCCATGTCAAGGAATAAGCTCAATGTCAGGGCAGGAGGTGGGGGCACTGCTACTCCACTTGGCATGCACTCAGCTGGTGCCTGAATTTGGAACAAACCTAAAATGCTCTGGCTGCAGTAGGATGATTTTAGCATGTACCTTCTGACATACATTTCTAGTCTGGGAGTCACTGGATTTGTGAGCTTTCTGTTGTTCAATGCTCAGGTACATAGATTTAAACACTCCAGTTGCAGATTCATGAATAACCCAGAGAATAACTGCAGTCAGGGTCTGGAGTAAACCAGGAAGGCACCCACTTACACCAAGTGTCTGTAACAGGGACTCTGGTAGGCCAGAACTACTGACATCTTGCTGAAAGAGGGCTTTGCATCTATCTAAAGACTTGGTCACCCCTGGTTTTAAAAAGGCAGGACAGACAAAACTTGAAGCGCTGAAGGTTCCTGGGAGGCTTTCAGGTTCCATGAACTTGACTCCAGTTTACCTTGAAGGGCAGAAAACGGCACCTGGACCAGTTCCCATTTAAGGGAGATTTAATCACTCTGTTAAACCTCAGCCTGAGCTTACAGCCCTGATGGCTTCTGAGAAGTCTGAAATGGTCTGCTGAGGTTAGAAAGGAAATATCTACCGGCAGGCATGCAGGGTCCTGCTATTTCTGCTATATATCTTTCGTTGTGTGTCCAAAGATATTTTTCCGAGAATGTCTTGCCTTACTGGGTGTTTGTATGCATTCCACCAGAAACACAATATTTACAGGCAGGAAAGGGCCACAGAAACTATGTTGCCTATTATCCAGGCCTTTTTTTTTTTTCTAAACTTTGAAAAGAAAAATTTGCCTTTTTAAACTCTAGGATTGCTCTACATCGGTGCTGATCAAACAGGCCTCATCAGAGACCTAAGATTCCAGAGGTTTCCTGGGGCCTGGTGGGTTTAGCATTAGGTGGGTCAGACCTGGGCCCTATGTTCCACTCTGCTTACAAGAGCAGCTCCATATAAAATAGTCCTCAACTCTGCATGCAGGGGTTTCTACTAGCAACGGGGTTCCACTAATAAAAAGAACTGAAAAAACACTGCCGTTATTATTGTTGCTATGATCATAGCTAAACTGTCCAGGGTAGAATGAGATCACAGACAAGAGCACAACACATGAACTCATTCTATCAGGTCTTACCTTCATGGATTCCACCAAATACGTGGAGCTTGGGTCGGACTCGTCTCTGAACTGTGTTTAAAAGCTCCACACAACCCACTCTTTGCAGCTCCTTTGGAACCCAGTCTCGAAAACCTAAAGGCAAAATGCAATCAATACTCTTAATTTTCTTTCTTCAGGTAAGGTTTCATTTAGACTTTCAGGAAGCCATAATTCACAGAAGGTTTATTACATTATCTGTAATCCTAGCTTCTCCATTAAAGCTCACAATGGCTTTTAAGGAACTTTTCACTCGTCACTTTGTCTTCTTTAGGTTCTTGAAAATTTCTTTTGGTTTCTATTTTTTTTTCTTTCTGTTAATTAACATTTTTTTTCTGTAAGGGATTTGATTTATTCAGTCACCAGTTTCAAATCTTCTTCAAAGGCTCAGTGACACTTATTCCCGGCAGCCCCATAATAACTCTTTTTCTCTCTCTATTCAGTTACTTCCTCTTTTAAAAATTATATTCAAAATACTTTACTTCCAAGATAGTTCAAAGAAGAAGGGTTAGCAGGGGCAACCTGAGAGCTGACCACAACATCCATGGCCCTTCTTCGATGCATCAGCTCTCCACCCTCGGTGGTTCCAAAGGACCAAAACTGGGGGACTTCAAGTTCCTCTTCCTCCTTGTCCTCTCCAACAAAAGGCAACAACGTGACCTCACAGTGGCATCCAGCAAGCTAGGGCTAATTGACTACTTTTAAAGTAAAAGCCACTTAATTCCTCGCTTAATGCAGAAAATCCATAAAAACTGACATCAATTAGAGCAAAAGTCAGCTATCTACATGATTATGGCCTGAAATGGAATCCATATGCCTGAGTAAGATGATGTAGTAAGAAGGCACATGGAACATAAGGCTCAGTTGTCATCAGTGGGAACCCATTCCACAACTTCTTAAGGTTGCTTAGAAAAGACCAGGCAGAAAGGACCAAGAAGCTTATTCTACTTTGTTTGGCTAACGTGTAAACATAAAGATTTAATGTCTCAGACAAGACATGATAGGCAGACTGTAAGGTGCATCCAGAGAGTTTGGGAAGAACAGATGAATTAGATGAAAGTGGGGGCCCTGGCAAAAATCCAATCAGAGGTCTCAAAACTTAATTAGAGGGGAAAATTTGTAACCCACAGAGACTGGCATATTCCCTCCAGGACATGCTCTTCTTAAGGAGGAACTAGCTCGTTTCAAATAAATCGCTTGAGAAAGCTTCTTGTCATATCATGAGAGCAAAGTCCCAGGTGTTGCAGTATCTCTTCCCAACAGGAGAGAATTTAAGGTCAAGCTTTACTTTCCATGATCCCATCGGCATTTTCACAAGAATCCCAGTAACTGTACTGGTTAAGGTTCAAGTTTACCTAATGAAAACCTGGCCTGACCTTTACTTTTGGAGCTTTGTGATGTAGATCTCAATCTGCAGAATGCACTACTTCTGAATTATTCCGTCTTTACTATGAAGAGAGGGATCGTAGCCTCCCTGGAAGAGTTCCTAGGATGTTTGAATTCTTTGCAGGTCAGTATTCAGACTGCTTCTAATTATTAGCACTCATTTTTGTACTAAAATTAATGATTTGAAGAAGTCTATGAACTAACTGTTCAGTTCAAAGTTACAGTTAAACATCTTTCAGTCATATCATGTTTCTATGTTGAGGATGTCCGAGCTCCTTAGAATAAGCAGCTAAGGGAAAATCATGCCTGTACCCTACCAGGATTCTCAGGATAAGGACCAAGTTGGTTGTTGTGCCATTTCTGCAGGGTCTGACTCCAGCTAACTAAAGTTCATCAGAATATTTAACTAGCAATTTAATGATTTACTCTTTAGTGACAGCAAAACAGGAAAATTTATTAATTATGGCCTAAGATGGTTGATAGGTATATTCTTTTTTAAATGGGGTATGGGGTAGTATGGGAACAGGGAAGAATGCATGGAGATGGTGATTCTAAAGCCCTGAAATTGTCACAGGCTGCTGATTTCATGGGAATGTCTGTAATTTCAGTGTCTGCAACAGAATTGGCTCCTTTCTCTTGTTCTCCCCATTATTAAAATGTTACTGTGGTTCCCCCTCCGGGTCTTCCAGGAGGGGGAGCCACAAAAGCCTGAAAGGGAGGGAAAGCAGCATAATGTGAGCTTGGAAGGGAAATTTCTACAAAGATAATAAATTCACATTAGGAGATGCATGGTAGAGCTTTAATTTCTTTCAGGCTGATGAGGGAGGGAAGTGGCATGGACAATAGCTTAAACCGCAGGAAAGAAAAATCATGAAAATCACTATTTTTGTATTGTGTCCAACCCCCTCAGCACCAAGATAATCAAGCAAATTTTCCCAGTACTATTCATTTTAAAACTTCTAGAGAGTAGATTTCATGCTATATGTTTTTTACCATACAAAAAGAAATGTGAGTGGAAACTGCCTACTGAACATGAATTTTCATAAGCACACTTTAGTTTAACAAGAAGGGCCCTGGTGTAACAGATATGAAACAGATTTGGGGAGAGGGGTCCTGGTGGTAGTTCTGTTTGGAAAAATGTTATGTGACTAAGTGGAACAGGTAACAAAGTCATAAATAGCTAGAAGAGAATTATATAAGTTCCATCATGACCTTCTGAACCACCATCCTGCTAACTAAAGGAAGTTTTAAAGCATAATGGCTATGTACTTGGCTCCATCACTTAGGTGACAGGGCAATTATTCAGCTTCCAAGGGCTGACTTTCTATTCTTAAAAAATAATAATAATAATAAGGACAATATAACGACAATCTAAACCTGGATGGAAGCTCAATATATCTGTAGGATGAATATCTTTAAGTAACCTTCAACATAAAACCTTAACATTTTTGCTTTAAAAAAAAAGAGGTTCTTTTCTCATATAATCAGCTCAAATGTTAAACTTTAAAGAGCTCCAAGGTTCCACTATTCTATGGAAAAGGAAAATGAATGCCTTTGAACCAAAGTTTCCATCATTTCGTTGTCATTCAAAAGCCCTGTGATTGGGAGAACTGTGTCTTCCTTCCTCCCTCTTCCCACCTCCCCTACTCCAAAGTGAATACAGTTCTTAAAATAAATTATCAAGCTCAAAAGACTGTGGCGCTCCATACTCATTTGATTTTCCCTGACTCGACTAAATCAAAAAATTTAATTTCAAGAACACCTGTAAGCCCAGCAGAACTGCTGAGTTTAATTATCATACTGGGTATCTTTAAAGACATTGACTTTTCTCTTTGTATTCACTTTTCTTTGATGGGAGGGGACAGTTATGTTCCTGAAGCATTCTTCACCGAGCTTGGGGAGCAAAGGCACCTGGGAGGAGGAAAGGACACCCTTTGCTGCACTTACCTAGAGGAGGTCCGTGTGTCATGAGAATGTCGATGCCCTCGGGGATGAGGTTCCACTTGTCCAGCAGGGACTGACCTCTGGGTAGGTTAAAGCCCCATCCATTAAACCACGGGGTCCTTTGGGGGAGACAATGCACATGGTCTGAGGCCAGCACAGTCATGTTTCCGCTCTGCAATATTTCTCTCTCGTACATTTGCCCACGGTTTGCACTGCTCTCTTTTCTCTTTGTGCTGGTTGGCCCTGGCAGCAGGATGCTTTTTTGTTGACTGCTTCAAAACCCATCCACTTGAAAGCAAGTGTGGAGCCTAAGACTTGTTCAACTAGAAAGGGACACATGAACCTTTACAGTGAAACTCTCCCAGCAGACCTCTATCAAAATCTTAACAATGCTCTGTCTTCCCCCAAATCTCAGCGCTCCCTAAGATGCCCCGCCCAGATCTAAAGCATTTTCACCCTGCATAGGCTGTGCTTCAGAGATAGAGAACTCCCTTATAACCTCTTCCTCCCCACCACTGGGGAACTGTCCCCAGAAAGAGCTTTACTCCAGTCCCTGGAGGGGAAGACAAGTGCTTTGAAGCAGAAACCTCTGCCCGTAGAGGTGTTCTAAATACCTGAGACTGAGAAAGCTGAAGAAATGTGACGGATGGAAGGAGGGAAGGAACACAGTACACAAAAATCAAATGTGGACTTTTTCCGCTATCACCAGATGGGAGAAGTTGAGGACATGCTGGTTGCCCTGAAATACTGTCTGGCAGGGAGGTGAGCATTCCCCCCACAAAGGAACTCCCTTCTGCTCCAGGACTGTGCAGAGTATGACCTCTCCAGTCAAGATCAGAGTGATCATTGGTGCTAGATGTAGATGTGATTGGGGGTCCCTGCCATCCAATGCGCCTTTCTAATTGGCACTGAAAATGTCTCTACCTCTTATAATGGGAGAGGGGTCCATGTTTTTTTTTTAGAAATCCTGCAGGTTACATCATATCAGAGTAAAGCAGTCCCTTATGTTGTTATATCCCCAAACATCTAGAGATAACGATTGTTTTTGGAAACTAACTCATTTTTTGGAGGGAGGGGGTGAACACAGTTCCTCACTACCATAAATTATGCAGTTGAATTTCTCACATTTGGGGAAATCGCAGAGATCAACACACCCAGAATGCCATAGATAAGTCTCATCCTGGGAAAACCACCTTTGTGATATAGTCTCTTCCCTGCCAGGTAAGTATAAAATAGATTATTACTCTGTAGAGAAATTCTAATTTGAAGGTACATATGCAAGACAAGTTGATCAATTCTTCAGTTAAACCTAACTCCCCCCTTTAGCTTAAGCTGCCCCCTCCATGCTTATGGAAAGGGGTAACTGAGTACCAGGTCACTAGGTCAGTCAAAGCTAATCAAACAGACTTCTCTCTTACTTAAAGCCATCACATGTCAGGGTGAGACTAGTCAGATTTTCTCAAGACTCTAAAGTCAGATACATACACCCAGTATTCATCTGGTGATTAATATATATAGCCAAGAGCATTGATGATGAAGATACATAGCAGTGATCAGAGTGACATGTAAAAACCATCTGAAAATCCACCTTATAAGTAAAAACCTCAGTTCCCACTGAGATGGTAGAGTGTGCCAGAGATGAAGAGATTGTTGTCCCTAGGTAGAAAAAAGAGAAATCACGCAAGTATGTGATTCGGCTGCTATAACCACCTTCTAAGTCCCTGAACTATCCTCAGGGGACTTATTTATAATATGACAATAATAATTATTAAAACCACTATTTATTGACAGTCAACTATGTGTCAAGTCCTATTCCAAGCACTTTTTTTTATTCTGAAAATTTTTGAAAGATGAGGAATATGGGGTATTGTTAACAATGGCTTTTAAAAACATTTGTTACCTGCATTGAAATTAACTTGCCATTTATAGATTGCATATTCAGAAATTCACCTGCACAGATTCCTAAATATCTACTTCAGTTCTACATGGCTATGGCTACTTTGAATAGAGTCTATTTGGCTTTCATTTTGGAATTCTAATACTGTGGAGTCTATAATTCAGAACCAACTATAAGCAATTTATATGTATGAGCACATTTAAATCTCACTACAAGCTCGTGAAGTAGGGAATATTATTTATTTCATTTTACAGATGAGGAAACAGACACAGAAATAACAAGTTAACTCAACTAATACACTGGACATAAACCTCTGGTCCCAAAACCCACACTTTAACCACCATGCCGTTCCTCTTCTTATATGCAACCTGAATTAACCTCCTATTTGGCCTGGATGAGCCATTTCCACAGTTTTTCAAGACTAAGTGCCTTGTTGCTTATAACCCAAGTTGAAGTGCATTATCAATGGCAAGGTCTTAAAATGCAGCAATGACATGAAGCAGATGCCAATGGTTCCTGTCCGGCTCTTTTGCCTTCCCCCACCTAAGAAACTTCTCTCCCTCACTCAGCACCTGTGCTCTGGCAAAGGAGCTCTTCTTACTCTAGGATGAGGCACATATTGCATCTGCCTGAAAGGAGATTGATCTAGGTATATGTGTATTACTCAAGCTAGGCCACTGAGTGTCATCCATGGGGTTTTGCTGATATGACTTAAAAAAGAGGTTTCCTTTCTGGGATCCTCAGTCTTAAAGCCTATAAGCCTGCAATTGCCTGGGAGCTATCTTAGCCACTCTTTAGGTAGCCTATGCACACAAAGAAAACCAAGCTGAAAATAAGACCCTGATGACCTTGCTGGACAGGTGGGCCCAGCGATGTCTACTTTTAAGCTGAAAAAATTCTTTTTACTGGCTTGAATTAGGCCTATTTCTGCAACTAAAAGAATCTTAATAATAACAATGCTCACACTTGACAATAATAAAGACCTATGTACTTGTGGTAGGAAATATCCTGTCATGCCCCCAAGGTGTCTGTAGCCTAATCCCTGTAACCTGTGACTCTTGCCCTAAATGGCAAAAAGGGATTAAAAATGCCTTGGTCTTCCACAGCCAATCAGCTGACCTTAAAATAAGGAGTTCATCCTGGATTAACTTGGTGGGCTCCAGTGTAATCACCTGAATCCCTGAGAGGGAGGGAGTGAGGCAACTGAGATCAGAGGAATGAAATGGAAGGACTCCACCTGCTGCTGCTGGCTTTGAAGATGAAAGAAAAGAAGCACAAGCCAAGGAATGTGGGCAGCCTCTAGAAGCTGGGAAAAGTAAAGAAAATGAATTATCCTACAGAGCCTCCAGAAAAGAACACAACTCTGCCAACACCTGGATTTTAGTTTAGTAAAACCTGTGACAGATTGCTGACCAACAGGCTGTAAGATAATAAATCTGTGTTGTTTTAAGCCACTGAGTTTATGGTGTCTAGCTACAGCAGCAATAGAAAACAAATACAGTAGGGGAAATATCTGTCTTGTTCATCCTACACAAGAATTGTGAATGGCCGGGGCTTCACCTGGTACAGGTGTGGATCTATTCCACAGCCTCACTGCCTGGTTTAGCCCCATTTCATGCTTCTGATTTCCTCTGAGGAAAAGGCAGCACTCGTTTTCTGGTTCTCTGATTTTCTCAGAACCCCTGCCTTTAGGATCTTAAGCATTTTTTTTTTTTTTGAGACTAATTCTCGGTATTTTTGCCTGTGGTGGAACCATAGGCTCACGTTGCCTGGGTTCCACGGACACAAGCACGCCTCAGTTTCCCAGGTAGCTGGGATTACAGGTGCATGCCACCACACCCAGCTATTTTCCGTAACTAGGTATGGCTATGTTGCTATGTTGGCTATGTTGCCCCCAAACAGGATTCCAACTGCAATCCCTGGTCCTTGCTGCAACTTCCTAGGCTGCCGCTTACAGGCATGCGTCACTGTGCCCAGTCAGGATCTTAAGCATTTTCACTGGAGTCTAAAATAGCACTTTCCCCACTTGGGATGTCCACCCTTCTCCCTCATTTTTTCAGTGACCCTTTTCCAAGATTTGCCTTAAAAGTTAAAAGGAAAAAAACCCAGCAAATTCAGAACCCAAGGAAAACTCAGTGAGCATTTTGGCATGAGAGAAAAATAAACACAAACATCTGCTTTGCTAGATTTTGAAAACAAGCTCTGGGCTTATGATTCCTGTCTGAATGGCAAATAAAGATGAGTCTGAAAGGACCCCTCTGAGTCGACCACCATAATCTGTCCCAGGGCAGTCAGGTTCTGAACCCACAAGGCATCCCAGGGGGCTTCCCCAGTCAGAAAAACAAGGCTTAATTTTTCATTCTTTCCAGCTTTCCCTCATATAATTTTCTCATAGAAAACCACAGCCCAATTCCCCCAGGGAAATGCTGAGTTTTATAAGCGCTCTGTAAAAGATTAAAACAAACCCATGGACTGTAGATACTCCAACTTACATTTCACTAATGTTAAGCTTGTGACGAAATCCAGAATTTTCCAAGTTATGGATAAACTTGAAAAATGTCTGGCTTTTATTTTGGCCCAAACCTGTATGGGTATGGAGGGAGAGGGGGTTAAGTTGAAGGAAAGAGGCCACTAATCAAGTCCCTGATATACTTTTCCTAGAGATTTTACATAGACTAACTACATCTAATTCCTTATGACAATCCTTGAGCTCCATTTTTAGACTAAAAAGCCTGGATATTGAGTGACTTGTTCCTGTTCCCAGGACTGGTAAGAAACGACACTAAGACCAAAGTCTGCGTTCTTTCCTTATACAAGGCCAAACTAAAATCTTCTTGCCTGAATATGATCTTGACTCTGGGCTGCTCCAGACAGTCTCCTATGCTGTGCACTGTATAACTCCAGAGGGTGCAGTGCAATTGTGTAACTAAAGTGGTCCTTTAGAAACGCAGAGTGTATTGCAACAATATCCTTATGGCTCTTCTGGGATGCTTTTTCCCTCCTTTTACAGTCTCCAGGTAAGGTCTTTCCCACAGTGGACAGACAATGGGAAATGCAGCCTGCGATAGCTTCTAGAATTATCCTAGATAACGGTGGAATGAATTAAGCACACAGTTGTGAGGATGTGCGCCGCCGATTCTCATTCAGGCATCAATTCCCTAATTCATGTAGATCTTAGGTAAGCATAAGAACCTCAGTGGACCAGTTTCCTCATCTGAGAAATTAATGAGTGGATGAATTCAATTACTGGATTTCAAGGTTGCTTTTCAGGTGCAGAAGTTTTATTTGGAAGCCCCATGCTCAAAGGAGGTGCATGCAGGGTTGCCGGGGTCATGAGATGAAGGGGATCCAATTTGCTCACTCAGACCCCTTCTCCTTACTCACTTGTGCCATTGAGCACAGCTGGTACTAGATGATCTTTCCAGGATCGAGAAATCCTAACATTCCATAAGTGTGCAGACTCCAAATGTTCTGAGTAATGCTGTGAATTGCTTTCAATGAATTATCTAAATTGCCTCTGTGGGACTAAGTCCAATATGGGAGAAATACCTATACAGAGCAGAGGCCGAATGTGTCAGCATCAATGAAAAATGCTTTACCCAGTTGAGTTTCAACCTGAAACACGAAACCCCAGCAGTAAGCCCATCAGGGGTTCACTGGAAAATATGTGCACAGCCAACCTCCAAAGCCCCACAATGGGTTTTGTTCTGTAGCAATGGGGGGTGAGGAGGGGAAGGAGGAGGGAGGAATCCAAGGGAACAATGTCTATTGCCTCGGCCAAGGACTTCATAATTAGCTGTGACTAACAAATACCACATGGGAACCGACTTGTAAGAAAATGTCCCACAAAGCACCCTATTGCCCGTGGGCCGATTCAAACCCCCAACCCATACCCTCACAGAGAGGGATTTACAAACCCTCTGAAGGGGGGCCCTTCAGCTGTCTAACACCACTGGTCCAAAGGCTCAGATGGATAGGAAGGGGGGTGCTTTTAAGCTCCCCCCCCCTCCACTTCCTTTTAGAAACAGAGGCACTTGGCCTCTCCGGGTTGAAAGTTCAGGGGCAGGCACTTGGGGAGTTAACGTGGGCAGAACTTGTTCCAACCAATGTCAATACAAAACTGGTTTTCTATATGGAAGCGGTTTGAGATGAAATGGCTGCAAAGGTCATCTATGTTTGCAGTACACAGTGCTGCGGTCCAGGCAGGAGGGAGCTGCCGGACTATAAATCTGATATTTGGACAGGTGAATGGCTGTTTACTCCTCCACCGACTTCAGCAAGGCTGGCTGTGCCCCAGGAAAACAGGATTTGGAAATGAGGAGCTAGGACTTGTTTGGCTCAGGGGGTCTACTCAGGTTCACAGCCTGGTCCTGGTCAGTATCAACAGATACCCCAAGGGCAGGCAGGACCTGCGTGAGCAGCATCACAGACTCAGATGCTATTTTGCAACCATCCTAATCTAGGTAGGTTCATCATTAGTTCTAACAGCTAAAGAATTGTGGAGCCCTTGGGATTATCTTCATAGAATTTTTTTTTTTTTAAGAGACTAGGTTTCGTTATGTTGCCCAGGGTTGCCTTGAAACTGCGGACTCAAGTGATCCCCTGCCTCAGCCTCCCAGATAGCTGGGATTACAGGTGTGCACCACCATGCCCAGCTTATCTTCATAGAATTTTTAATAATGAACAGGAGAGAATCAGGCAGCAAATAAACAGTCACTTGAGTTTCTCTCTCAAGCTCTAATACTCCTTTGCGTTCTCCTCACACTTTCCTCCCCAAGCTCTCTTCACACTCTCTCTCCTTCGCATTCTTCCTGGCATTCTCTCTGTGCTGACTTACCAGGTGATGCTGCCCCATGTATCCTCGCCTCCCAGGCCCAGGCGTGCCCAGTCACAGATGCGCATGCACACTCACTGGGCCAGACATGTACAATCATGGGGAAGGTGCAATACCAAAGATGCTAGTCAGAGAGACCAAAAGAGGAAGGGTAAAAACCCTGCGAATTCATGACCCTACAAGTGTACATAATACAGTTTGCAGCAGGTGCTAGCACCTCCTGCAGAGGTGAGAGCATGGAAGCCCAGCCGTCAGAGGGTTTCTGCACAGAAGCTGTGAAAGGGTGAGGGCAACAGTTCACGTAACACCCAGACTTGTAGCTGGTATGTTAGCCGTGTCACTTAGAGCAACAAGAACTGGGGTTTGTAGCAAAGCTTGCCATTCTTGTTTTGGAGACAGAGGGTTAGAGACTCAATGATAGAGTCAAAAAGAGCCTTGTTCAAGTCCTGGACCTGCTAGTTACGGTTTTCTTTGCACCTCAGTCTTACCATCTTTCAAATGAAACAATATCTACCTACATGGATAAAGTGAGATGATTTAGGTAAACGCTTTGGCACAGTTCTGGCACTAGGTGTTCCCATATGGCTTCTGACTTATGTGTGATAGACATCAGCAGTATACGGGTCTGCATATTTACATGGACACACGCAGAACTGTTTGTGTGACTATTTCTTTCTACAATCCCAGCTAGAACTCATTAAATCATAGCCCCTCCTGCCCAATACTTTGGAAAAGTCCCCATGGAATGGGCAAGTGTTACTAGGGGACGAGGTGGAGCTGGTTTCTCTGCTGATGATTTATTCACAGGCACTTCCTCAGTTCACTTCTGAGTGGAAGTTTTTCAGAAAAAGACTCACGGGCTCCCTCCCTGGCCCCCTCCCTGGCCTGCTACATTTTGCATAAAGGAGCCTGTGGAATGTGAGTGCACACTGCCCAAGCGAAGAGCGACCGTTAGTCAAGGTTGCTTAGCCAGCCAGCACAGGTGGTTAGATTTTGACAGGATCTTAAATTGAGGAAGTTCAAGGAAAGGGGTCATTCTGGGCTCTTGGAATATTTATATTAGGGCGCTCAGAGAGGAGCCCTGGAGGAATCACAAGCTACTAGTTAATGCCATCAACCAGCACCTGGCACCTCTGTGAAGCAAACTCAGAAACCAAGATGGTTTCCACACACACTTTTCCTAAGTGATGGCATGTCAGGAACTGCAGCCTTCTTCAGTCTGGTACTTCCAGCCTCTCCGGCTGCACATCACACCAGGTCTAAGCAAAGCTAATTTAACCACCTCTGGTTAAGCTCACGTCTCACGTCACAGAGCCTCTCACATGCCACGAGGCTGTCAGGGTAACTCTTGATCTCCAGCTCACCTGACAACTCAGCCCTCCCTGGACTACGGAGCTTGCAATCAGTAAGGCACAGCAGTCCTCCTGGCACCAGATGTGTCTTCCCAAATATCCAGATGAAAGGCAGCCCATGCCCAGTTTTCCTCTGTACCTGACTTTTTCTTCTGAGTTCTGGATTTTATTTAAGAAGCCAGCCCCTTTGTCTCAAGTTCCTCCACTTGGCAGTCTGGCAGGTACTCTTGCGTGCAATTAAAAAGATGTCTCACATTAGTCCACTAGGGTTTCGCACTTTGTGCAGAAAAGACAAATACACACCCATCGGCACCACTAAGAAGGGAGGAAAAGCTTAATTCCAGGGCATGATTTAGAGCCCACGTAGCCACTTGGGGAGCCCATCTATCCCAAACCATAGGTTCAGATAGGTTCAGATGCCTCCAAAAGGCAGTGTGGCTTCTGTGCATCAGCTGGTTAGTCCCGTCTTTTCATAAGGACTTTGCAGCTTGATTTTTTATTATCAGGAGCTTAGGATGAAAGGACAATGCTGACTGGATAAAGAGAAAGCCTAGGTGAACAATGTGGCCTGTGGGCCAGGGACAGGACAGGAACAAATCATACCTGAATGAATCACCTGAGGCCTATGAGCTAGGAACAGGGAGCTTCATAAACCAGACACTGAAATCTTTGCAAACATGTCAGCAGCGGCCCCTTCTCATAACTAACAAGGAACAAGTGTCAGAATGAAGCCTCTGTTACTCATTTTCTTTTCCCCTGATGGAAAGGAGATGGTGTAAGCAGAGTTTGCTTAGGAACCAAGAAAAAAATAATGAAACACTGTGACCTGTTTTCAAACCTGGTATGTCCTGAATTATTAAATATAACGTTAGACAGTGTCTACCTGGCCCTCCCAAGCATACCTGCTTTTAATCTTATAAACAAGTGCATGCAGGAAGAGGAAGATTTTCAACCCTTTTCCTTCCCAGAGGGCTGTGAAGGCGGCAATGCTCACCCATTATGCAAAAAGCGTGGCGGGGCAAGGGAAAGACAGTATGTCAGAGTTGGTGGGCTGCTGAAGTGGATTTGGGACACATCCTGGAGCTTCCAGAAATGACTCTGTTTTGCGGCTGAGGCTAGCAGAGGACCAGTACCAGGTGCTCTAATCAGAGGACGGGTGCTGAAATGAGCAGCCCTGTGGTGCTTCCACTATCTATCCAATCCCCTGCAGGGGGCGTTCCACAAAGAGGGATATCACAGGTCTCACTGTCCAGAAGAGAAAAGTCTCAATGACTGGACAGAAGTAGAAAAAGTAAAGCAATGCTTTTGCTTTTTTCTTTGATTTTTTTTTTTGTGGTAAAATATGTGTAGCATAAAATTAAGCACTCTAGTCATCTTTAAGCTACAAATCAGTGGTATTAGGTATATTCACAATGCTATTCAACCATCAACAACCATCCTCCACTTGCAGAATTTTTCATCATCCCAAATTAGTGTTCTATACTCCTGAAACAATTGCTTCCCCATATTCAAGTTCCTGCTAATCACTTTTTTTTAACTTTCTGTCTCTGAGAGTTTGACTGCTTTAGGGACCTCTTATAAGCGGAATCATCATGCCTTGATTCCTCCCCTATCTGTCTTATTTTGCATGGTATATTGTGTTCAAGGTTCATCTGTGTTGCCGCTTGTATCAAATTTATTCCTCTTTATGGCTGAACAATACTCCATTGTATGGGTACACAGCAATCATTTTTAATTTAGGGTTCATGAAAGTATAAGACATGCCAGGTGCTAGGTTTGGCAGTAAGAAGACACGAATGATGAGTCTGAGTCCTCTTCTTCCTGAAGTGCATAATTACTGGGTTGGAAACCTACTGAGGATGGACTCACAGCGGTATCTCTGGGGCACTTATTCATTCAATAAGAAGGACCTGGGTGCCTATTATGAGCCAGGTTCTGGCAAAGAAGTTGATGGGACAACCACGCTGAATAACCTCCAGGATAAACCACCTCACCTTTTTGTGGATAATGTTGCCCTGGACTGAAAATTTTAAATTCTGACCTTCATTATTAAGCCACCTAATTTCAGAGGTGCTTGGGGAATATCAGAATGATCTGAAAATTAATTTTCCAATTCTCAGGGCAGACTTTTCCCCAGGTTAGGAGATGATCTAAGGCATACTTAGTAGGACTCTGACTTGGCATCTCCTTCTGTTTCCCTCTGAATAGTCCCTAATATGACTCTGTAACTGAAACCAAGACCACAAAATACAAAACCACATGCTACCAGAGACTAAGTTGGCAAGGGCATCACATGTCATAGGCCTGGCTAGCTCCAAAGGTTGGTACCAATAGAACAGGGGATGAGACAGGAAGACTGTCAAGTACTCAGGTGACTGGGGGAGAGGATATCTCACCTCCCTCTCCACACTCCGGTCCTATAGATATGTCACTGCAACCAAGCGGGTAGACTGTTTTTCTAACTTAGACTTCCTCAAAGAGTAAGAACAATAGGGAAGGTGAGTCCAGGATTAGCTGGATTTTATCTGTTACTTAGTAAACTCTTAAGACTTGATATTCACAGGCAGGGATGGACTGATCAAACCCCTACCCCTCAAGAGAGAAAATTACAATATTTTATTATGCTTGAATTAGTTCAGAATGTGTCTGTCTATGTTGTCAGACATTTACATTGCTGGTTCCTTTTTATACTGTTTTAGATTCTTGGACACTGAAGGGATATACAGCTGAAGAAAGTCTGTCATCTGAAACATTGAGCCAGGGAGAATAAGTGATAAGTGGAAAATAAAATACTATGCAGCCAGTCATTAAACATAACAAATAAGGTAGGAAGTGCAATGACTTCAGTCTGTGTGCTTAGCACCTGACACACAACAGATGTTGAAGTATCAGTTAGATTAAGAATGAGTGTTCACAAAGAAGACATCTGCCACCTGATGTTCAATACAGCATTACTCAGAATAGCCCAGACCTAGAAACAACCTAAGAGTCCGGTGACAGCTGACTGGGTTTTAAAAAAGTGTGAGGTATACATTGATCCAAAATGGAGCACTATTCAGCCATTAAAAAGACGAAACCATGTCATTTGCCTCAACATGGTGGAACTTAAGGTAATTCTGCTAGGCAAAATAAGTCAGAAAGTGAAAGATAAATACCAGAGAGTTTTACTCAGATGTGGAATATAAATAAACAAAGCAAAACACAACAAAAAGAATTCATAAAACTCAGAAAAATATGGCAGTTATTAGAGAGAGAAAGGAAGGGATGGGAGAAGAAGGTAGAAGGGGTGCATCTGATAGTAAGCATGGTACCATGACCTGGTAATGGGTGAAGTATGGTACATATCCACACTGAAGTGTGAAGGTGTACTCTAAGAAATTAGATGTGTTGTAAACCAGTTGTAAGTTTATTTTTAAATGATGAAATTAGTGTTCAAGAAGAATTTTTTTTCATAACAAAATGATATTTTCTTGATGGGGAGTGGGAAAGAAAACATTAGTTTGCAAATGATGTGAATTCAAATATGTAAAAAATGTTTAGAAAAAGGAAATGAAGGCATATGATGAATAGTTTTCTTAGAGGAAGGATTCCTCTAATTAAATTAGCAGTGATTTTCCGCCCCCCTTCCTATTTGTTTACATTTTCTACACTGATTTTCCTTGAGAAAGAAAAGAAAAATACACTGTGTAAAAGTCTCCATATGACCAGATATCCAAGTTGAGATGTGGATGGAGAGATCAGAGAATTCATTGTCTACTTAGAATTTTCTTGTGACTTATAAGGAAGTTACCCCAAAGGGTGAAGAAATTGGTGCATTTGAGGGACTTTAGCTCAGGAAGATACTATAGAGCTTGCCTTCCTTCTCCTCATTTTTACCATATGCATAAATAGAAAACCTGAAGATTTAATTTATTCTTTCAAATAATTCAATGTGCTTTACTGAGCAACTACTATGTGGCAGTCATTTCTCTCTTGGTGGTTCATCTACCACATACTAAGTAAATTTTAGTAAAAATGTAAATAAGATTATATATCTGCACAGTAATTACTACAAATAATTCTCACATTTAATAGTTTACAAAATCCCTAAGTAATGGGCAAGATATCATTAGAGAAAACAGTGTCTAGAAACAGGAATATAAGTGACTTCCCCAAGGACAACTGCACCTTGAGTGGCATGAGCATAACTTTGCAGTGTTCTGATTACACACAGTTAATGTTAATACAATTAATTAGACAGGTCAGGGTTCAGGTTCAGGTTACTATTGCTTTCTACTTAGCAATGTGACCCTGGACATAGGTTTATTGGCAGGATTAAATGCAGCAATATATGTAAGGCATTTAGTAGAATGCATTTCCATATCAAAAGTTAAATGTTTATTCTTGTAGTCTTCCCCATTATGAATGATCAACCCCTTGGTTTTTGTTTCCAAATATATCTTAACCTTATCAGCACAGAGTGTAGCTTCTCTCCATTTCTCAGATGGATGAATCGCAAAGCAATTAGTGAGGGTATCACCTGTAGGTGGGATAGCACTGGATGGAATTAAAGGACATGGGTTGGGTTCCAGTCCTGGCTCATCTACTGACTTGCTATATGACCTTGAGTACAGCCTCTCTGACCCCCCATTTCCTCAACCTGCATTGGGTATAACAATTCCTATGAAACTTGATAGGACTCCAAACAAATGCTAGTTCCAGTGAGTTTCAACAAAAAGGTAAGTGCCTTCTGATGAAGTCTCCTAATTCCCATGTTACTGGCTGTCCAGCTTGCCTGTCTGTACCGTTTGAAAAGCTCAGAGGAACTAGAATAAGTGACAAGCAGGTCAAATGTAAGTTAAAGTGTGGGCCCCCATTTATCTACCATTTTGGCTCTAAACGACTAGTTTCAGTCTAGACTGATTTTGTAAAGTGAGAAAACAGGGACCGCAAACTGGCAGCACATACAATGAGAGGAATGAGTGAAAAGCTTAAGCTGCCCCTTCAATTCAGAGGTTAAAGTCAGCAGCCAGACCCTGTGTCCCCCTCACTGTGTGCCAACCATCCGTATATTATTAATTGGGCTCAGAAGACATTATTGAGCACCTTCCGCTGCAAGGCTCTGGCAAGGCATTCCTGCGAGAGCTAAACACAAGGAAAGACCATCCCAACCTGCCATCTGGTTAGGATATGAGTAACAAGCAAAATTCGTCTCCCCTTTCCCTGACCATTAAAACTCAATTGAGCCCTTAAGACTCAACTCCAGTTTTCCAGGAAAAACAAACAAAAAACTTCCCTGAGGCTATGATTACTGTGATCACTTTCTTTAGTCTTCACTTTAGAAATCATCATATTCCCTATGACCCGTGTATGTGTTTGTGTGTGTGTCCCTACTCCATTCCAACAAGTATCTGAGTTAAGGTGTATTATAAGAGTCCATCTTACCCAAAAGATTGAGTCATGTCTTACATTTATTGATGTGCCCAAATTTTAGTACTGTTCTTGATACATAAATGATGCCAAGACAATACTTCCTACAGTGAAAAAATCAAGAGACTTTAGAAAAGTACCCGAGGGAAGGATCCATATAGAATATAAATGAGGGTTAGGATGGGAAAAGACAGATTAATATTTAGGTTTGTATATACAAAGATCATTTAAATATACTAGATTATACATACTATAAGTCTGTCCTACCAAATTTAAGAACCATTTGGATAGGTAATATGTACTATATATGTGGAACATGCTATAGTTTGGATACTTCAAACAAAAAGCAATATAAAAATATCTTAATCTTTACACTGATTACATATTTAAATGATAATATTCTGGATGTACCACCTTAAATATATAATTAAAATGAACTTTACGCCTTCATTTTTTAATTTAACTACGAAATTTTATTACACATATGCAATTCATGTTATATTTATGTGGGACAATGTCATCACAACCACAAATGTGTGTTCTATGATCCAGTTTGTGCTATGATTATACCCTAGTGAAACAATCCAAAAGCAAGCAAATATGCTAAGTACAAAGTCATTCACTAGAGCATTATTGTAAGAGCAAAATATATCCTGAATTCTGTAATAAAAACATGAGTTCTGTAATAAAAAAAAGAAAAAATTTACCACTGGGCCGGTCATGGTGGTGCATGCCTGTAAGCGGCAGCCTCGGAAGCTGTGGCTGGGGCCAGGGATCATGGTTCAGGTCCCACAGGGGGCACATAGTGAGACCTAGTTCCAAAAAAATATAGCTGGGTATGATGGCATGCACCTGTAGTCCCAGCTACCTGGGAAGCTGAGGCTGGGGTTTGCTTGAGTCTGTGGTAACCTGGGCAACGAGAGCCTGCGGTTCCATGGGCAAAAACAACAAGACCTAGTCTCAAAAAAAAGAAACTTACCACTGGAATATCCAATAAAATGTCTACACAACCTACACATAGGCCTGTTCTTTTACCCACGCATCATACTTTTTCTGAGTGATTACTATATACTGTATCAAGACAAGATTGGAACAGGAGACAGAGGGAATAAGGAGAGCCAGGGAGACAGGTAACTGTGTATGTGAATGGAAATATATACCAGGTGAGATGGCCATCTGAAGGCGGTCACACTGAAGCTTTCCTGGAATGAGCAGTGCTTAGGAAGAATGTAAAAGGGAAATGTAAAAGAAAACTTCAAGAAAGGTATTCTTTCTAGGTGGAGATAATATGGGTTTTTCCGCAGATTCCCAAGCTTTCTGGGCTATTTACCTACCATACAACAAATCCAGATTAAGGATCAGAATCTGACCACAGCAAGCATCCAGCATTGAGCAAGCATATACTGTTGGCTCAATGAGGAACCAGGAAGTCTCTAACAGCTAGGCTCAGGGGTCAGACTGTCTAAGTCAGCACAAACACTGCTCCCTGCACCCTCAGTTTTGCCCTTATTTACAATGGAAACAATTACAGTACCTACTTCACTGTTGAGAAAATTAAGTGATCCATGTGAAATTCTTAGCAGGTGCTTTGCACATAATACATTCTAAATAGATGCTGACTTTCTATTGTTATTAGAAAGAGCAGAAGAACAGCACTCTACAATTGATCAGGATGATAAAGTAGATGGCTTTAACCAGTCTGGTCCCAGCACTCCATTCTAGTTGTACTGGGTCAATTACTTTCAGTTTCCAGACTCTTTACAGCCATTGAATTTACTCAACCGAGGTTTCTTCTTCATTTTCTTAATGCCTTAAAAAAGATGATGAAATTATAAATGCTTTGTATAATGTGTTAGTGAAATAATTTAAGCACAGAAATATTTAGGTCTGCTACTCTCACCCAGCAGTGTATCTCTTGTAAATACCAGGCTGTACTCTCATTTCAAATTCCACTCTCCCCTCCTCAACATGCTTTTCATTCATTTCCCATCTACTCAGTCAGACTATTAAACACAATTTAGCAATCTCCAGGTGACCTAAAATTAGTCAAAAACCAAACCAGGTCAATTGTTTTGTTGTTTCTTAAAGAACTGCTGATGAATCAAAAAAATCGCAAAAAGATAACATTTCCTTTTTCTGATCCTCAGTTCTGCTCTTCCTCTAGTAAGCTTCTAAGCAAGTTTGTGTGAAAACAGACTCTGTTTTATAAATAGAACAGTGTTCAACATTTTTAAGAGGTGTCTGCTAAAAATAAAAAGGTTAGAGTTAACTTCCTTATAGCTTTCAAAACAAAATAAGCCTGACTTAACTAAATGTGTTATATTTCTATTTTGAAAGGTATCTTTTTTTTGTGATCCAGACCTGATGTTTGAGATGAAATTTCCCAGAAATAAGATTCCCTATGTTTCTACAAAATATGCCTATCTAAAGAAATGACACCAGAGGGGTTTTGCTGTTTGATCTCATAGTATTTGTTTTATTCTTAAAAAAACAAATGCCCCAGAATTAACATAATACACCTCCTTGTCTGGAAGTATTGGCACAATTCCTCTTTGAAAACTATTTATGTTGAGAAATCCAATAGCAATTTCAATGTATAAGTTCCAGGTTATTTGCTCACAAAGCAATGCATTCCTTTGTTCCCTGACTGTGAACTATCTTCCAAAATAATCCAAGGTTGCCTGGCTAGAGCATATGCAGTGTCATGTAGTGGAAACATCTGCCAGTTTCCTGGGCAATCCCAGGAGCCAAGTGCATCCCTATGATGATTAACACCTAATGGTAGTGACAGAATATGGGCACTCAGGAAAGGACTTGCTCTTCAGCTCCAGATGGTCCAGGAGTCTCTCTCTCTGCTGCTAGGATGGGAGTTGCCCAATCTCCAGCTCAGGCCAGAGACTCTGGATTGAACAGAGGTAAACTGAAGTTTTCTGGTGTCACTTTAAGGCAGTATTTACAACATTTTCTCCAGCAGCTCTTATCTTTTGAGGTTGATCTGGAGCACAGAGAAGGCTATAGTTAAAACAAGTTTGAGAAATGCTAGTGCATTTCCTATCCACCTTGGGGGTTTGCTGTGAGCGTCATCGCAATCAAGACTGAGAAATCTCGAAGAAAAGCAATCTATTGGGCCAGCAAGCGCTGAAACATGGCAAACATTAGGCCCCAGTGAATTTTGTGCCCTTTTCTCTACAATGCTGTAGGGTAAATGAGTTATCAGTTTTTTTCATAGCCTTCTGCCATGAGCCTCTGTGGCCAACACCTGTGGTATTGCACCACCCCGTGACTATATACACCTGGTCCAATGGGTGGCCACATGTGTAAGTGGGCACACCTGTGCTTAGGAAGGCAGCGAGAAAAGGGCAGCCTCACTCTGGGGAGGAGAACTAGGAGAGTCTCAAGTGGCTCTCCCCTGTCCCCCTCCCCCACCCTGCCCCTACTACGCTCACAATTAAAACCTTATGAAGATGATACTAAGAGCACTTCTTTAAGCTGCTCAAACCACTGACGACCCTATCCCAATTGGGATGATTGCAAAACAAATGCCTATTAACAAGAGCTGACAGATACGATGTGGCAGGTACTATTCTAAGCACTTTAATACATGAAATCATTTCATGCTCACAGTGTTCTTCTGAGATCAAGATTAGGATAAAACTTATTTTACAGATGTGGAAACTGAGTCAAAGAGATTAAAGATTTCAAAGTTACAGAGGTGCATATTTAATCATCAGGCTGAAAGACTGAAAACCAATCACCCCAAAGTCACTTAGGAGATACTATCGAGTGGGCAGGTGGGGTCGATCATCCCTTTCTTTCCTTACTTGACCCTTCTCACCTTTCAGTTCATAAGTCCTTCAAAGCTGAATTTCAACATTTTCTAGGAGTTCCAAGTTTCCCTCTTTTGCAGCAAAGACAAGGACTCGGGATGGGTTGCTTTTCATAAAAAAAAAAAAAAAAAAAACTGAAGAGATTCTTCTACACTTTGGAGCAAAACAGGTTTACTTTATCCTGGTGTATTAGTTTCCCTTGCTGCTATAACAAACTTCCCGGTTGTTAGAGGTATGAAGTAATATAAAGGCAGACTGGTTACTTTTGTAGATTCTAGGGGAGAATCCATTTCTTTCCCTTGTCCAGCTTCTTTAGCTCCTGGTCCTAAATCACTCTGCTCAGCTATATAATCATATCCTCACTTAGATGCATCTGCCTCTCTATTACAGGGAACCTTGTGATTAGAGTAGACTCACCCAGATAATCACAGATTATCTTTCCACCTCAAGGTGCTTAATATAATCATACCTGCAAAGTCAATTTTGCAATGTAAAGTAACAGCCACAGGTTTGGGAGGATTAGGATGTAAATATTTGGGGGGAATCATTATTTTGCCTACCACATTGACACTGCACCGTTGGTGAGCTGAAGAGGATAATAGCAGTTGGCAGGTGGTGCAAAGAGAAATCTCTATTTCCTTTTAGGCACCCAGCTCCCACTGCAGGGCAAAAGGGCAGAGACAAGGTCATAGTGCTTCCCTCCTCTCTCTGGCCCCTTTTATCAGCTCAGCCGCCATGGTCCTTGAATAGCAGAGGTGAGAGGAAGAAAGGACGGTTGTGTGAGTATGTGTCCACCCCCTTCCCCCCCACTTCAGGGGCATGCTTCTAAGCTGGGAATGTCTTAATCCAGAGAGCATCCTGAAGCAATAATTATCCTTAAAGATATTAAACTAAAGTTACAATTTTCATAAGATTATAAGCTCAGGCATATTTCTGGCTCTGCTTTCTAACTTGCTGGTGGTCAGGGTGTATGTGGTAACACCAGGTAGCTCCAACCGTAAAAGTGATGTTTAAACTATTAACAAGTGCTCCACTCTGTGCCTGGCACATGGGAAGCTCTCAATGATACTGTTCAATTTGGTTGTTACTCCATCAAATTGTCCAAACAATGATCTAGCCACCTATCAGGTGCTTTCAATACATTCACTCCTTTTAATCTCACAACAAACATGAGATATGACTCCTATTGTCTCCATTTTTACAGGAGATCAAATGAGGTAAGGCTGAGAGTCTAAATCACATCCGACCAGCAGAGATTCAACTGCAAACTGTGTTTGCGTCCAGAGTTCAAATTTCCATTTCGCCTTCAAGTGTGCTGCCCACTCCCGTGGGTCAGCTGAGTGAATCCCCATGGGAGCTAAAACAGTTTGCAAAGCTTCTGAGCAAGTTCCCAAGGGGCTCTTGTTTGTAGGCTCCCTGAGTGATTAATTCTTCAATGAACCCAAGTCTGCTTACTTCCTCCGTACTGCCAGGGTTTTAGAAAGTAAGGGACCAGAGTCTATCTCCCACACTGCCCATCACCATTCTGTGTGAAATGACTCCAGCCTCAAGTTAGATACCTTCTACCCAAAGTCTTTTAATGAACACTGCATTATCGGTAGTGGTGTTACCTGGCTTTGCCAATAATTGGAAATTTCTAGGAGTCAGATTTTTGCTGGCTTTTCCTAGAATGGAAACCTCTGAACTAGCAGTCACGGTGACTCTCCATCTGGAAGAGTATCGAGGATACACAAGCTCGCTGCTGCATCTGGGGATCCAAGCTAAGCACACCACGGGGAGAAAGAGAGAAGACATATTTCCTGAAACCTTCAGAAAGCTGAAGAACAGAAGCTTTGCGAGTCCATGAGCAGTGACATTCAGCTGACAGAGACTGACCATTCATCATTTCTATCTCTTTCCTACACTGGAATCTCTCTTAGTTTTGTGAGCTAGAAGTAACTGGGGGTTTGGATTTCCAGCTCGGTCTTTCCTCGCAACTGTCAAGCTCTCTTTGATAATCCACATGGGATAAACCTAAGTGGCAGACCAGAGATTTTGTTTCAGGTCAGCCTGTCTATAAACTACATGTCTTTCCCCTGACAAGATATAGGGTGAAGGAATGTGGGGAAATGTGTTCACCACAGTTCAGGAGAGTCTGGTCAGGAATCAACAGATCTGTGCTGCAAACCTGTCCCTGATTAAAAACACTTGGTGCCGAGGAACGGTGCTAAGCTCCTTTATGCAGCTCTTTCTTCGTCTGCCCATCAGCGGAAAGAGTGCTGGGCTTCAGCTGATTTCCTTTCACTGACAACATAATCTGCCAACCTCAGATAACAGAGCTGGGCAGATCATATTACTTCATATTCTGTTGCACTCTCTAAATTGTAAGCCCCATGATGAAAGGCATTTTTGTCTAGGTTCTATATCTGACAGTGTCTTGCTCTTATTAGGTTTATGCAATTCAAGGAAAAATCTGGAAAGGTAGTTTGGTATAAAGAAGTGGTTCTCAGGATTTAGAGAAAAAGATACACTCCAAAGGTCAGGAGATCCTGGGGGCCTGAGAATGTGCATTTTCTGCCAAGGTCCCAGGTGCTGGTGTTGATGTGGACTCTGGAAACCAGCATTTGGGAAACACCGGCTTTGTGGTAAAGAGATGGCTTTTGATGTAGACTTCCTTAATTTCCACCCTGGTGGTTAGCTCACCTTCTCTCTCCATGCACCACCTTTATCTGTAACAAAACCTACCTTGAAGTTCCTGTATGTAAAACACTCCCAACATTTGCTACTACTACTGTTGGGGAGTTTTTCCTCCTTTGATGTTTTAGTCTGTATTTGTTAGTTTTTCAAACAACAAAATAATAGAAGATAAACTGAATATTCTTGAGTTCACCCCTAAGATTATTCTGGGAACCAGTGGAGCTCACTTTTTCTTCCATTAAAATATATGTGGATTTGGGCATTTGTTGAGTAAAAGAAAGTAATTTCTAACTTACATAGTCTAAGTACCTTAAGACTTTGAGGCAAATATTTACATTTTTTTCAAATCAGACAATATCCACGTTCTTGTGATAAATAACATCACCTCCTGTCAAAAGAGTGTGGCCGTGATGGCCATCTCAGATGGTCAAGGGTATGATGGCTACCACCTCTCAGAATTTGCCTGGACTGGTCGTGTGGGGGTAGAGTGCTTCCTCTATTTTAACTGAAGGAAATTAGCAGTGAAACAAATTAAAACAACAATCAGATTTAAGTGGCCTCTATCAGGAAATTAACTTTAATGGATATTGTCATCACCAGGCATACCTCAGTTGCTGGGCTCACAGCATTGGGATGCAATAAAAACCGAGGGCCTAAACACTGAGTTACCCACCCACAACTCAGAATGGATTGTCTTTTTACTACCTTATGTTTGCTTTAATATGTTCCTTTCCCTGTTCATTCAAGCTTTTCTTGGATTCTATTAAACTGATTACATACCTTTGCAAATGATTACACACCTTACCTGAGACAGTTCAAATGGGGGCTGGGAGATGGATTCCCTTGTTTTGTCACTTTCTTAAGTAAGATCTGGTGTTTCTCTTTTCTACCACCAAATTCCACACCTAGAATGGGGAACAGGCTTGGAAAGGAATGCTCTGTGTTTCTAAGTAAGGCCTTTCCTTGCAAGAGAAAGCATTATCTGTCTTGTTATCTTGGTGTGCCTATGTGATCTCGACACTTGTCTGCAACATTTACTTCAATTCTAGCTGATTCTAGTCTCCTACTATCCTCTACCTACCTACCTAGTCTATAAAAACAAATTTCTCTCTCCATTCAAAACACCTCTAGATTTTACACTGGAATTCAGGTTTGGGATTCCACTACCATCTTTACTTGCTAAAACAGATTCCAGAGAGCAAGATAGCAAGGTAAAGAGCAGTGCAAGGGAGGCAGACAGAAATAATCCGACCTCATGGGAGAATCTTCTGACTTAATAACCAATGAGCTTTTGGGGTTAAGGTGTAGGAACGTTGGAAACAGAACTGATGGGTCTGTGTACCCCGGCTAACTAAAAACATCACAGACTAAGCACATAGACTCTGGAGCCACTTAGCTGGGTTTGAATTTTTATTCTACAATTTGTTAGCTGGGCCGGGCATGGTGGCTCGTTCCTGTAAGCTTCAGCCTATGAAGCGGCCCGGGCTAGGGATCGTGGTTCGAGTGCTGCCTGGGCAACGAGAGCCTGTGGTTCCACAGACAAAAATAGCGAGACCTAGTCTCAAAAAAAAAAAAAACAAAAAACACAAAACAAAACACACACACACACACAAACACACAATTTGCTAGCTGGATGAAGTCTGCCAAACCTCCCACGATCTCAGTTTCATTATTTGTTTAATTGGAATAATAATAGTTCTTCTACTCCAAGAAATTCTCATGTAACTTAAATCATGGGAGCAGTAGAATTGTACCTGGCACACTCCGTGTTAGAGTTTTCATAAATGAATAAAATGCATTGAGTCCTACGATATGTCAGAGATGACAAAGACCTGGCTCTTATTCTCCTGAAGCTCCCAACCAGGTAAAGGAGAGAGACTTGAGAACTAAGTGGCATGGGTGTGCATGGAGTGATGCACTGTAGTGGGAGGATACTTACAAGTTCTGTTTATTGAACACCTACTAGGTGCTTCCCATATCTGCCCTCAATCATTAGGAGTTATGTAAGGTATTACCATCTTGAGTTTCCTATGATGATTAAGACTAGGAATGCACATTACTGACCTAAGAGTCTCAGCCTAGTGGCTAAGCTGGGATTTGGACACAGAGCTTCTGCCTGACTTCAAAGCTCACATTATTTGCCCAGATGAGCCAAGGGGATGACGTTCTGGGTAAGCCTTGTGCTATGCATTTCAGTTGAAATAGGTGGGACCAGAAGGCAGGAAACTAGTTTTGTTGTTTTCAACCCAGAAATAACTATGACCTTTGAGAAATTACTGAACTCCCCTGTACCTTAGCTTCTTGAAGTGTGAGACTTTTCTGTGGATCCTACTTAACACTGCCTCGCAGTGACTGGGTAATCAAAGCAGATAACCAGGGTAGCCCTGAGTAGTGGTTCAAATGCAAATACTAGAGAACAGGAGCTTGTACTCCTAGCCTTAGGTTCACCAGCCTGTGCTGAACCAGCTGTCATCTTATCTTTCTTGAGCTGTTACCCCCATCCCATCTCCCACCCCTGCCCCCCAAGCTCTAGGGGCAAAGACATTAGAGCATCTCATGTCACTAGGTCACACTAGGTCACATAGGGAAGGGATACACTAAATAGTTAAGAAACAGAACTCCAGCGAGGGAGAAAGACTGAAGTTGAAAATGACAAAATGTGTCCAAGGAACTCATGGGGAAGGTATGGGAGCTGATGGAACAAGACCAGTGGAATCAAAACAAATGAACTGGGAATGGACTGTTATCTGGTTCTGAACTATCTGGGGTTCAGATGAACTCAGGTTAGGCCCTCATACTTCCAGGATCGGAAAAGAACCACCCTGCAAACCTCTAAAGGTTTGCCAAACACTAATTATATGGCAATTATTCTATTTTGGGCTTTTGCTAATGAGATCTGGGAAGTGTCTTAATTACCCAAAATTATGAAAATAATTTCAAACTTGACTCTAGGGCTAGTTTTACTCCACTTAGGATGAAAAAATATAAATGAATGTACATGGGGTTATTTTTTATTAAGCAATAGTCTGAACTCCAGTCTCCTATTGTAAACCCATGTCGGTAGGGCCCTGTATTTAAATGTGGGAAGGTGAGGCACAATTGTGGCATCACTATTGTATTAGTAGACTGCTGGTAGATTTTGGCAATTTCAAAAAAAGCAAAAAACACAACAAAAACAAAAAAAAACCTCTTTAAATTCTCAGGCATTGCCAAACAGATGGTGGATAATACTCTGTGCTCAAGATGGTTCCACCTTGAAGAAGAAGTAAAGAGAACAAGAGAGAATGCTGCTCTGATATGTAATGTGTGGGTTTCCTCAGGAATTGCCTCCTATCGTTCCAGTCAAAGAGAATTTCCTCAGATAACACCAAATCCTACTTCTATATATATTCCTTGGAGAGATTGTGGGTTTGGTTTCAGATTACCCCCTCAAAAGTTAGTGTCATCATAAAGTGAGTCACAGATTTTCTCAGTGTTAAGAAAGTATGTTTGAACTTTACTACTGCCTATTAAGTGTGCAATTGTGCTGTCATTAAGAATATATAATCATACCTTAATTAAAAATGCTTTGTTACTAAAAATGCTAATCATCCTCTGAGCCTTCAGTATGTCATCATCTTTTTGCTGACAGAGAAGCTTACAAAAAAAACCCCAAAACATCAATATCAGCAAAGTGTAATAAAATGAAGTATGCCTGCATCTTTGTAATTTTTTATCTGTTCTGCAGCAGAATAAAGGAGTGTTGTTTAAAAAGTAAAAATACATATATCTTGGCCCAGCTTATTTACTATATTGCTTTAAGGAAGTTACTTAACATCTCTGTGCCTCAGTTTCCTTGGCTATAAATTGAAGCATTAACTATATCACTAAACTGGGTAAATCAGAGATACTATTGTAAAGTCTTGGGCAAACACTGCACTAGAAGTCAGCAAATGATGGCTCATGGGCCAAATCTAACTTGGTAACTGTTTTTATAAACAGTGTTTTACTAGGACACATCCTGTGCAACTGCTTCCACACTGCGATGGCAGAAAAGTAATGATCTCCAAAGTCAAAGAGGTTCACTCCATGGTCCTTTACGGAAAGTTTCCCTGCCCCTGTCCAAGACACTGTAGCACTGCAGGAGAGGCGGTTAATAAGGCAGTAGCCGAGTGGGTCCTTCATAGATCAGAAACAGAAGTTCCATAGGGTTCTGTTACTTAGCAAGACAGCAATTCTAGCAAATGCCAGAACAAGACTTGGCCCCCAGTACTTGACCACAGGCTCAGTATTTATTGCAATATACTACAGTGACACACTCCTTCCACTCAACCATGGGGGATGAACAGGCATGGCTGGCAAAACAGTGCCCAAGGCTGAGGCTGTGACTTCTGTAAGGGGTAAGCCTCCTTAAATAGTCAGCAAGAGTGCATCCAGAGGATGCTAAGAAATCACATCACAGTCCTGCTTTCCAAATTGTGTCCTGTAGAATAATAATAGATCTTGGGTTGAAAACAGGGTGCCTGGTCACACACACATGTTAAAAGCTAAGTAAGAAGCCTATTCCTTGCACTACTTCTCAGAGTCTCTAGTACGTGACCATGTACTACTGTCAAGTCTCTAGAAGGACCGAGGGAGCAGCTCATCCCAGCTCAACTGACATCTCCTGCTCCCGCCTCCTCCCTGAGTTAGCTAGCAGGACCCAGGGGGGTCTTCAGACACTCTGGGAAAACTGTATCTTGGTGTCTGAAATAGCACTCCCCTGTTTGGAGGAGGGGTGATACCTCCCTACACCCTGATGCTATGTATTTTAATTAATTAAAAGAAATGAAAATGAAGGAAATGTCCTTTTTTAATTACAACTGAAGCATTTACTGACCAAGTAGTTCCCAGGAGTTATTACTAGAAACATATGGTTTCTCAAAGCTGCCCAGAAAGGATTTTAAGTAGCAGTTTAAGCTTGTTCTAATCTTTCCAAAATTTCATAATTCTGGGTTGACCAAGAGATGGTCAAGATCATCTGTTCCATGTGGAAAATCAAAATGGAGCAAGTGAGAGATCATATTTTCATACAACATTTGCCACAATCCTCCTTCCATGAAACCAATCACTAGCAGAACATCTGTATCATATGAAATACTTACAACTGAATATAATCTTGTGGTCATAGCTTAATTATGTCTCTGAAAGATGCCCCTGATTCCAGAAGCCTGGCAACAGATCTACGATTCTGTGGTTTGGGCTCATATTTCTCTCCCACTTTGTCTTTTAATTCTATCCCGACTCTGAAGTGGGCAACCGTTTTAAAGTTTTGGTCCCCAAATATTCCAGTCAGTACCATGGGCTGCACATTTTCTTGGTCACTCTTTCCTTTTCACATTGATCCCCATTCTTGAGATCCTATGGG
Source organism: Uropsilus gracilis (assembly GCA_004024945.1). Taxonomy (NCBI): domain Eukaryota; kingdom Metazoa; phylum Chordata; class Mammalia; order Eulipotyphla; family Talpidae; genus Uropsilus; species Uropsilus gracilis. The sequence goes on along the minus strand of PVHY01000966.1, from coordinate 42,725 downwards.
ACAATGGAGCTATGTCTCCCATCCTAGTCTGCAGAGCCCCCCCTTTGCGCTAGGTTAAGCAGTCTTCTTATTCCCTATCACCACTATGAAATGTTCATTATCTTCGAATTTCTCCTTCAAGGGAGCTAATTCCCATGAGTAAGTCTTGTTTAGCCTTCCAGTCCAGGAACCTGGTTGCTGACAAACAAGAATTCTGTTGATTTCTGAGTCACCTGAATAACTGAAAGGAGGCAAAAAATGAGTATTTCATATGTACTCACTCAGGGTATCTGGTATAGGTAGAAATGTGAGTTGCTGGAAAACTATGGAAGGTGAGATGAATCTGAAGAACAGACAAGACCCTTAAGCAAGGCAGTTGAAGAAAATCCTGAGACGCTGGGTGGTGACAAATATAGACCAATAATCTTCAGACAGACAGACAGACCATAAGGGATTCTTAGGAAACAAGAAACAGAGCCCAATTAATTCACGTCAGCCATGTGGGTCCTGAGGTAAAATCCGTGAGTGTTTGGAGAGCTGTGTCTGATACAAAGGCAACAGGGAAATATTTGCAAATTGCCTACTATGTGCGAAGAAACAAGTCAGGACAGCAGAAAAAAAAAAGTGTAAGAACCCAGACATTCCTCCAGGATCGACTGATCTTATGGTCTAGGAAGGAACCACATGAGAAGCTTTTTGAAAATATGTGTAAGTGCTGCTATTCATTCATTACTTACTTTTTTTACTCAGTGGTCACACAACAGATGTTACCGAGCACCCACTGTGTATCAGTCACTGTGTCAAAGGAAGGCCAGAGTGATAACTCCACTGAGGAGAGTCCCACAAAATTACCTGCAAGGTGACATTTCACTGACTATCCATTGAGCTAATGACTACTGCTTTGAAGAATCAGTACCATCTCTGTGTTCAGGGGAGGCATTGAGATGATGTTAAATGCCCTTTCCTGGAGGGAGGATGGGGCTGGAACAGAGAGGAAGGGAGCTTGACAGTCTAGGGTGAAGGACTACAGTGCTCTGGTCGTGGGTCAGTGTGGTGACATACATCTGAAGAGGTATGAACTTCCCCTCCTAAGTCATGAATGTGTGAACTGTTAAAATAAGTAAATTATAAATATCTTGTTCTAGGTCACCCAGAACAGATGGGTCAAGTTCTGACCTGCCTGATTTCAGAGTCAGTGTCCTATCTACTGAATGCCTTTCATGCTCTGGCAGGGTAGGGACAGGGGAGGAGTAAGAAGGTGGACAAGAGATGAAGTAAAAGGCACAGCTAGAGAAAAACCAAATATTTGCAAGATGTAGTAATGGAGAAAGGACCCAGATGTCACAGCCAGACAGATCTGGATTCAATTGTTGGCTCAGCAGAATAAATTTAGGGGATAGGCAATGTTCTGTATGCACCTGGGGGTGATAAATAGCAGACCCTTCCTCCAGCATTTCTGTCTCCAGTGAATGACCAGTAACTAGTTTGATGTATCTCTGTCTACTTGAATGCAGTATCAATCAGTGACACTTCTCACCAGAAGGATGAATGCCTAACTCAAAAGCAAACTCGTCTGAGGCAGGGATGAGATTAGCTCATTCCTTCCCCTAATACTCAGAGGTTGGCAAGTGGGCACTGCCTATAATCCATACCTGGTAAATACATGAATGCTAATTTCTAAGAGAAACAAGAGTTTCTGGGGAAAAAAAGCACTATTTTTCAAGAATACATACCTAGTTCTTGCCATCTTGTGAGAGTTACAGAAAAAGCAATTTTGAAAGGCAATTGAGGAAAGCCTTTTGTACTGTATGTAAAATCAATTTTTTAAAACATAGTCACATACAACGGAGGTCAAAATGAAACCAAATAGGATGGAATCCCAGTGTTAGGTGAAAAGGCTGCCCCTAGCACAGAAGGCAGAATATATGAAACAGAGAGAGGCCATGGAAGAGGTCTGATTTGCATTCCACCTGCTCCCTGAAGTGATGAAAATAAAGCCATGTGTTCAGGGCAGAGCTGTCACTTTCAATTGCTCCAAATTATTTTGCTTGTCTCAGAAAGTGCTTCAAACACATCAGACATACTGGCCTTTCTGAAGAAGTAACCCATAACAAGACTAGAAATTAATAGTGTTTTCTGATTTACTCAAATACACAAATGTCATCTTTTTTTTTTTTTTAAAGACAATTTTTCAAGATGATTTAACTCCCCGATGGCTAAATCTACTTAAAACCAACATTCCATACAAGCTTCCCCTAGGGCTGACACAAGAAATGAAAGGCACATTTATTGTGATTCCAAATAAAGTTAAAGGTGGACCAAAGAGCTTAAAAAGAATAAACAAATTGATTCACTTCAAAATCTTGCTCCACTTCATGTTTCATTTTGGATTTTTATCTGACTTTGGGGGCTGTATTGGTTTGTAGGGATGTTGTCTACTTCTCCAATTCAGTCTAGTTAAATAATGTTTAAATTATTCAGCAATGCACCAAAACATTTAAAAAAGAATCAAAAAACCAACCGTGGATGCAGTCATGACAGCATTAATTTCTTAAATCCTTGTAACTGTGTGTGACATGGAACCAGTCCCTCCTGTCTTACCTTAATTAAATACATTTCAGCATGTCCTCTGATTTCATTTGTCAGGATTTCTGGGAGTCAGTGCTGAACCACATTGGGAGGAATGAACAGGACACACAGCAGTTTTTTAACAGCAACTACATTAATTTCATCCCTCTCTGGGAATTGTGAAATTAAGTTTGGGGGAGATGAACAGTCTCTTTAAACTTAATCTTCTCTTTTACCCTCCCTGCCAACCCCACTATCCCAACAACACCTACTCCAGGTTTGAGTGATTGCCTGAATGACTTGTGGCAGAGAAAACAGCAAAAACTGAATGTCCCAGGGGGAAAACTCAGTAGATGAGAAAATGCATTGGTGGGTAAAGCTGGCAAAAAGGGAACACTATTCTACCTTCTCATGCCATCAATGGGAAATCTCAATGGGTTGACTTGACTTTTGGGAAGATAGTGGACTAATATATGAGCCTAGATTCTATACTTTATGATTCTTGGACCAAAGATCTTTTCATGCATTCCACTAATGGATTAGAACTCAGGAGGCCTGAGATTTAGCTCAGTTCCTTATAAGTGTCACCTTTTTAGATACATGGAAAAACAGATAACATCCATGTTCCTATTTTCACCATTTTTTTCAAGTGTATAATTTGGTGGCATTAAGTACATTCATATCACGATACAACCATCACCATCTTTTTATCTTCCTTAACTGAAAAAATCTGTACACATTAAACAATGACTTCACATTCTTCTCTTCACCAAACCTAGACAACCATCAACATACTGTCCATCTTTATAAACTGACTTCTCTAGGTATTTTTCATCCATAGAATCATAATAATCTTTGTCCTTTTGCATCTAGAATATTTCATTTAGCAATGTTTTCAGGGTTCATCTATGTGGGGGTATGTGTCAGAATACCCTTTATTTTAAAGGCTGGATAACATTTCATTGTGTGTATATGTACACACATATGTACATACATGTGTATAAAAACACTTTGCTTCTCCATTCATCTGTTGATGGACACTTGAGTTGCTTCCACATGTGGTTATTTTGAATGATTCTGCTGTGAACATGAATGTACAAGTATCACTTGCGACATTAACTTAATCAATTTGTCCCTTCCCTAATGATAATTATCATCCCTAAAATGATTGTAGAGGAGCATGTATCTTTTTGAGGATCCCATTTTCTTCTGTATAATAATTTCACCATGGGCTACTCAATATTTCACTACTCTGCAGAAAGCAGCTAACCCAACCCAAATTCAGATTGATAGAGAATGAACAGTTTCACAGTCAAGGTGAATGGTTGTGAGTCCCTTCTGGCCCTAGGAAATCCAATCATGTACAGAAAATATACATACTCAAGGAGACAGGCATGTTCTCTCTCCTCCCCTCTCCTGTGACTGGGAATTCATCCTGTGTAAATGCAGCTCAACAGGACAACCATTCATGGAGCACCTAGTGAGCATGGAGCTCTGTGTTAAGTCCTCCATGGCTTGTTCTTGGCCTCACGACAACTATATCTCTTTGAAAGACATTGTGATGGCACCGCACATTTGAGAAAGTGCTAGCTGTGACATGGTGTTTCTTAGCAATACATTAACTCACTGCAGAGGAAGGAAAAAAAAAACAGTATAAGTAAGTAAAAGAAACAAACATCCTTCCGTCTCTTGGCATCTCTGTCCATGTTTGCCTGCCCGCTGCAGCCTCCCACACTTTGCCCGGCTGCTCCATTCTTTCTCGCAGGCAGGATTTACAATATCTACAGAGCCCGCTCTGCAAAGCAATTAGAGAACCCCTTGTATATTTCAATCTGGCTAATGGCTTCCCAGGCTATTCCCTCGCTCAAGAAGTGCCTAACAGCAAAGGCAGGCAAGGAGCAGCCCTCCAATTCCACGCTCACTCCCATAATGGAAAACAAGCAGCCCAATTTGTTTGCCAAGATTGTGGGAGCCCCCAACACCAAGTTCCAGTCTAAAATGACTTTTTATGTCCAAGTTACTGATTTCCTTGCAAACAGCAATTTATAATGGAAATGTGGACATTTAACTCAAGTGCTCTTTCATAATGGCTCCGCATTAGCGTTCCAAGAGGCAAAGCAGCCACAGAGTTAACATTATTGTCTTTCCTAGGAGGGAAGGAGGCAAAGAAAGGCTGTTGAAAACAAAAGGTCATTTGATTTGATAACGTTAACAGAACATTAGATTTGGACTCTATGAACTGGGTGGCGTAAACAACGGGGCATTCTGGGCAGACAGGCAATGTTGGTCAGGTGGGTTCTGACTACCCCAGGGAGGCTGGCATTCCCATGCTATCCCTACACGACCCAGCCTACAGGACCAGAAGCCAGTGTCCCGGGCTGTTATACACCATGGAATTTCCAAGTTCAGAACTTCTGACAGTCGGATTTGATAAAAATCCTAAAGCCACAGTAACCCATTATGTGGGCAAACTATTCATTTTATATTCACCTCCTTGTCGTGTTAGTGCAGAGGTCATCTAAAGAGGAGGCCTAATTAATCAAACTGTCAGAGGCAATGAGGAGGAGCATGTTAATAGGACTTTTATATCACCCAGGAAAGCGGCAGCCTGACAGGGACCAGAAAATATGGCCTTGGTGTTGCTGTTTATTAGCAATGCTGAGATCAGTGGTAATAGGAGCCAAGCAGTGTGTGGGTGATAAAGTGCGGGGTGTCAAGCAGCAGCAGCAACTCGAAATTAGACTGACAAGAGCCAGCACTCGTGGGATATTGATAGCTGATGAATGGGAAGCACGGAGCACAGGGGCAGAGAAAGGAGGTGGCACAGCGAAGGAGGGTTTACATGGCGCTGTGGGGCTGTGGCAGCGTTTGGGGCTCTGTCCTTGCTGATAGCCATGAAATGAGTCTTTATTCATTCCACCAGCGCATCCTCAGAGGCATCCCACACCTGTCCCAGAAGTAGGAGCCTGGGGGGGCAACCGTTACAAGAAAAGTCTACCCTTTGAGCTGATCATTTTAGGGAGCAGACTCATTAAGAGAATGTTAAGAAAACCATCAACCTTCAGGAAAGAATATTCATATTTTCATCATAGAGACAAGATTAACTTACAATTTCAAAGAAATCAATGTACAACTTGAGTGGGTGTCAGAACTGAAGTCTACTCAGGAATGTTTTCAGAGGGGAACCTTCTTTAAGAGCCTCTTATCTGCTATGACCATCGATTATTGGAAGGGTGATTCTCTTCCCACATGTGAATGAACATTTGGGACCATTCACCTGGCACCATTTTTCATAAGACAGTTTGTATTGATAAAAAGAAAATGACTTCATGTCACTCACACTAAACCCAAGAATCCCATCATGATTTTGCAGCAACATCCCTGTGCCCGAGGAGGGACTGGTAATGCTCAATGGTATCACTCAGCAAGGAACCAACAGTACCCCGAAAGAGTGAGGCCTCTAGACACGAGGGTGCAGCAGGAACACCTGTGGATTTCCACAAACCTGGCAAGAAGCCGGTTGTCCACATGGGCCTCAATGTCTACTGATGGGCAGAAGCCAGGTTCTGATTACTTCTGGTTTCTGCTGATGAGCATGAAGTACACTGAAATTTTACAGCTTTCTACATTGATTCTTACAACAGCCTCTAGGGAGGCTACCAGTGTGTCCAATTTGAACTAAAAAGAAATTGACTATGAAGGTTAGGCATGCCTGGGATGTTCGGACAGGTCTCCCCACTTTGGTATGTAGGTTGTTTCAAGCTGAGGTCAACTAATGCTCATGAGGAACTTAGAGCACTCTCTTAACAACCCAGAAGAATGAAAATGGAGGGTCTTACCCAGTATAAGGGTAATTTTCAAAAATGATCTCTCCATCAGAGATGCCTATCTATATGGATCATGAATCATCCTCTCCTTGTCAAGTGAGGCTCATTCCTTTCTCCTATATGGCCCAGATCCCTGTCTCATTCCTTATCTCAGGATATATACCCCCATTTCCCCCCACTGGTTTTGGAATCTAAACCATTTTAGAAAACTTTAACAATGATGAAATGAGAAGGCTAATTTTTTGTTTGTTTTTAGAAGGCATTCCCTGTCCGTCCTAAGGAACGGATAAAAAACCCTTCCCTGGGTTTCTTTTATAGCTGTCATTCTATTTCATAATTGGATTTATTTATCTGTTACTTTTTGTTCTTCAGTTTCCCCTAGTAGATTTTAAGATTATCAGAGCAGGCAGTGTGTCTATTTTATATATTGCCAAGCACAAAGCCTGGCATGTAGTAGGTACTCAATAAATGTATGTGGGATGAATGAGTGAATGTTCCTAAGTATAGTCAAAGATGAAATTCATTCAGAATCATCATTAGATTATAATGATTCTTTAAGTTCTGTTTAAAGTGTTTGAAAATGAATTCATCACTTGACACTAAAATATTCCCCGAGCATTTATTACTGCCAGATCTTGTCACATCGAAGAATTTTTCAGTTGAACTAAGACTCTTGACCCTGCCTTCATTCCCAAAAGAGTTTTATTTTACTCCTTGCCTAAATCAAAATAATAATGACTGAACCAAACCAGTCATCACATGTGTTAAACCGTTCCTGTATTTTAGTTGCATATAGTAATTTGTACATATTATCTCACCAATGCCTGCAACTACCTTGTAAATTAATTGATGCTATGGCCCCATTTTACAGATGAAGTTCTGGGAGCTGAAGAAGTGAAATAAACTTACAATTACCAGCAAAAGGTAAATGGAGATCTAATGATAATCAGATCTGGCTCCAAAGGGTGCATCTGGAGTAAGATCAGCAATAAGGCTGTACCCAACACTTCTAAAATACCCAGAAAACAGATACAGAATTAAAGTTTCAAAGGCAAACTTCCTGGATCATAGTGTACACCCAAGTTTTGCAGCCAAGAGCTTAACAGCAGCATATATCTTGATGAGGTTTTCCAATTTGTAAAGAATGTCCACATAAGAGGCCACATATCAGCCTCAGAGAAACTTTATGAAAGGAAAACAGACAATATTGGCCTTATAGGTAAAGGTTCAGAGAGGGTCAGGGGCCGGGCATGGTGGCTCATGCCTGTAAGTTTCAGCCTATGAAGCGGCCGGGGCTAGGGATCGCGGTTCGAGTCCTGCCTGGGGCCCGTAGTGAGACCTAGTTCCAAAACAATAGCTGGGCGTGGTGGCGCATGCCTGTAATCCCAGCTACCTGGGAAGCTGAGGCTGGGGATTGCTTGAGTTTGTGGTACCACGGGCAATGAGAGCCTACGGTCCCACGGGCAAAAATAGCGAGACCTAGTCTCAAAAAAAAAAAAAAAAAACCAGAGAGGGTCGGGGATAGACAGCTGGTAGGCAGTGTAGCTCACGAGGCTTTCTTTTCCCAGGATCCCTTTAATTTCACATTAAAAGAATTCATAAATTATCCCAGCAGATCCCTGGGACATAGCTGGTGGGAAGTGTAGCTTCAGGCAACAGGAACACAACAGCCTAGGATGGGAGGAAGAGCCACCTGGGTCCTTTGTCCCAGTCTCACCACTGACTGGCTATGGGTGTCGAGCACATCATGTCCCCTCTCTGCATCTCAGCTTCTTCCTGCAACGATGAGGTGGAATCCTCGATGCCATGATCTATAGTTACTTTCCAGCTCTGAAATGCAATGGGGGAAGCTCCAGCTCTCTCTTTATTTCCTTCTTTCTGGTTTTTTTTGTCTTTCAGCTGCTGTAACTTTTGGCATTCGATGTGACAAACTTGCTCTCTCAGAGCTTGACAAGCAGCTTCTAAACTGCTACTATTGACCTGATCAGAGAGTCCGTGTTAGTTGGGGTCAGACAGAGGCAGGTGGTGTTTGTCTGCCAGCAGCACTTATTCATGGTGGAATATGGAGACTCCTAAGACCCAATGTCTTTGGATTAAATGGGCTTAAACTGGGCTGATTGGGGGACTATGCTACTGAGGGATCTTTATCTTTGGGCCAGAGATTTAGCCTATTTCGATCAGGCATTCCGCTCACTTTGAGGGAGATGTTCTTTTAAAGTGAAAAGTCATCTGTACCCCCAAATGTCCATTTAACTTCTACAATTTTCATGTATGTTCCAACAATGTTGGAGGAACTTTAAAAAGAGCACAACTGCTTTGTGCGGTGGGCCTCATTACTACAGACTTTAATGAGGTGGGGTGGGTTATTTTAAAGTCTGTAGAGGGGGACCCAGCTGGAGACTGGGGGACAGGAGATCTGTGCCTTAATTCTGGCTCTCCATGTAACTCAGTGTAACTGTAGGCAAGTTGTTTAACCTTGATTCCTTATTGAGAATCACACCAGTCTAGCTTGCCTCAAAGGAACATGGGGAGTAGAAAATGGTTCCCATTTCCCACCTTTACTCATTTTGCTCTTTCTACTTAATGCTATCTAAAACCACCTCAACCAGTCACTATAGAATAAAAGCTAAAATGAGATCATTTCACTCATCTGCTTAAAAATGTTAAGACCTTTTTACTACCTGAGAATAAAACTCAAATTCTTACGATACACACCCAGTCCTTCCCAGCACTCACTGGCCTTTACCTCATGCTCTTTAATGTTTCACCCACATCTCCTGTGCCTCACTACTTCCTGCTATGAAAGGCCTTCCTAGTGCTATCAAGTGGCTATGGCTGGGTCATCCTGGGAGATCTAGCTCTCATATGACCCCATCAGTGAGTCTATGCATGGTTCATTCCCATGCTGCACCCCAAATAGCTTTTCCTCCGTGAACAAGGACCTTCACTCAGCTGTTTCTGCAATATTCTAAGCTATGTCTCTACGTCCTCCCTGCTGACTATGTCATATTGCTTTGGGGGCCCTTGCATCAGAACTACTGGGGGTGCTGGTTAGAAACAAAGACTCATCCACTTCCACTCACCACATCATTACCTCTGGAATGGGGTATGGCTTCTGTACATTAAAAAAAATCAGATGAAGACATGAATTCTCCAGGGGTAGGACTCCAACCTGATTCGTCATGTGCCTCTGAGTTTAGTGATTCTGCCATGTGCCTCCGAGTTTAGTACAGTCGGTAGAAAATGCAAAGCACTCCACAGACATTTGTGGCTGAATTGGTAACATAAGGTCTGGTTCTGAGGGTCTGACTTGAAGATATCTCTACGAACACATTCCACCTTGCACTATGGGATGGTGAACTCTGTCAAATGAAAGAGCTTTGCCATATTTCTTTTCCAACATTATACTACATGGCTTAACAAAAAGATGATGGGAACTTACAACCAAAGTGAGGAAGAAAGACCTAGGGGAGTGGCTGCAGATGCAGACACTGCAGAGAGAGCCTCCTGGCTGAGGATGCCCCTCAGGTATTGGATCTTGCCCAAATGTGACTTTCTGGTAAAGCCATCCAAGGCATCTGCTGCAAGGCTTTATATTCCAGGCATGCATTATGGACACTGAAGGAACATCACCTTTGAATTTTTCTTACTCAGTAAATATAAAAGGTTGTACTACTAGCAGCTAAAATTTGTGGAGTCTACCAAACCAAAGACACAGATTTCCTATTAAGGAGGGAATTCAGGGCCTAAGTCCATGAAAACATCCATTGACAGATCAAGCCACAGCCTCAGACGGGGAAGTTTGCCACACTTTTAACTCATTTCAGGTCCTGAAAAACTCATGGGGAAGTCACAGAGGTAGAAAACTGCCTCTATGTTGTCTGTGGCCCTCAGGCATCCTTTAATTTAATCTTCAAAGCCAATCTCTTTGATTTGAGGCTTTGCAGGGTTCCTAGCAAAATGAAGATGGAGAACACTTTATTTCATTTCTGGGACAATCAAATTTTTCTCCAATAGGGCAATTTCAAGACTGGCTATTTTTGAAAATAATGGACTGCAGCCTCAGGAGTAACAAGGTCCACGACACACTTGCTTCTGGCTGCAAAGGGTGCCATCCCCACTGAAGCTGTTTCCTTAGACATTAGGGAAACAACTGAGTTTTCCTTCCCATGAGGAAAATTGAGTGCACCAAAATTTCTAACCATTTTCTACAGTTTGCTCTGGAATGTCAAAATAGCAGATTTCACTGGATACTGATAAGACCAAGCAAAGAAGACTTTTTCTTCTACCCCAAGTTTCTCCACTTGCCTTGAAAGTGCAGATATCTTCCAACTATTTCTAACTCAGTTACTCCCTTCCAAGGCTACATGACCATCGCAGACTTGGTCTTTCCAGGGCTGGTTTAGCCTGAGAAAGGACAGGAACAGCATTGGAAGGGCCTTTATATGCAGCAGGAGCCACCAAGAAAGCAGGCCTGTGCACTCATTGCTGTGCACACACAGGAGGTCAGGGGAGTATCCTTTTCCCCCCAAAAGGTGACCCCAATCTTGTCTCTGTCCCACAAACCTTTGTTTCAGGCATTTCTCTAAGCAAGCAACAACTTCTTCAAAAGATTCCTTTAAAAGAGAAGGGGGTGCTTTTCACCTTGGTGAGAAGACTATTGTTGCTGGAAAACAAAAGGAATCTGCACCTTAAATCCAATGACATTGCTATAGGAACTTATTTACAGTATGACAAAAACCCGTTCCATTCTTACAGCCTCATTAAATCTAAGCCTCATTTAACTAGTAGGACATTTTTACAATGGGTTTACTGGCGTACTGTGATAAATGGCTGTCTAACATCCTTCAACAATAGCCGGGCTACGGCCATAACCACCATGTGTATAAACACAGAATCTAGTTGAACAATGCACAGTGCTGAATAGAAGGAAATGAAGGCAAACATTTTCCCTGAGCATTTTTTTTGAATGTGTGGGGCAAAAGGAAAAAAAAAAGGGGGGGGGGAATCACCAGAGGAAAATATATATTTTTTTCCTCACTAGTTTAATGTTTCTGCTGAGGAGAGTAAAATTGACCTACTTAAAGAAAAGTTTCCTGAAATTTGATAATGTGATCTCTGAAAGATAGAAAGGTTTCATAATAGATTGAAAAGAATTGTTTTTATCTCCCCACCTCATGAAAAGGGAATAGAATATCTTGTGATTCTATGGAATTATATGCAGCTTGCCCTTCGAAATGCTGTAGTTTTATTTGCTTATTCAAGAATATGGGTAAGGTTGAAAAAATTAAAGCCAACTGACCACATAATTAAAGCATAAAACAAGGGAAGAAAAGGGGAAGGAGAGAGAAATCAGGGAAGGGATGAGCACAAGAGATTAAGATGATGGTTCATGGGTGACATGGTGGTGGGAGAACCTCAGGGTATACAATAATATAAAAACAACCAGTGGCAGGTTCTGAAAACCAAAGAACTTTGAACTTATTTTCAGAGAACTTAAAAAAAAAATTAAACCAGAGTATCTATAAACACAGTATTTTTCCTCTGTGATAGAAAATCTAAACTTCACATTCACATTTAAAACTTGTGGGGTTTGTTCCAGGTAATTGTGGGCACAAAAGGTTAGAGAAGCATAAGGTTTACTAAATTAAGAGGAAAAACTGAAATGCACTCAACATATTTAGATCCTAGCCATATTTTCACTGGCCTCTGATTTAATTTCACACCAAATGCTATTGCATAACTGGACAGAGCAAAGTCTCTAGTATTTACACTGGAGACTAAGGTCTGACATTCTGTCTAAATGAAATTTCCCAGTTGTCCCAAGCAGTTTCTACCTTGTTTCCATGCTAGCTGTTTGAAATGTCACTACATATTGCTACAGTGACAGGTGAACCAAAGCCAAACCTGGCCTGGCTGATGCTCAGAGCAAATAGGTGTGGAGACCAGGCACGTGTCTTCTGTCCACTCCCCTCAAGGGCGTTGACCCATGGTCTGTCCCCTCAAGACACCCTGCTAAATGGGTCCCCAAAGCTCTGCCAATGGCCCTCTCAAAAGATTAATTATGTGGGACCAGAGACAATTATCACTGCAAAGAAAAGACATAATCAATCTCTCTCTCTCTCTCTCTCTCTGTGTGTGTGTCTCTGTGTCTCTCTGTGTCTCTCCCCCCTCCCTCTTTCTCCCTCTCTCTTTCTGCTTTAAGGTTAAAAAGACTGGTTTTGGAATGATTTTTTGGCAATAGCTCTATTATAATTAGATTATATATTTAAAACAAAATTAGTTTTCCATAAAACTAATTTTCATAGTGTTAAAATACTTAAAAACCAAGTATACATCCTCAGATCACTCAATGTCTTTTTTTTTTCTTTTTAATACCAAAAGGCAGCTTCTACAACCTACGCCTTCCTCCCATATGGGATGGGAGGTAATTCAGAAGGCATGTCTGTGCACTTCATCAACAGTGTAAATCAATTAAGCATCATGATTCCCCCCAGGAAGCCATTCCTTTGCAGATCAGGCGGGCTTAATATGATGAGATGTGGGAGTTCTTCATTCACAAAGGTAAAGATACCTCACCTGGACAGTCCTGCCAAGATCAAAACAGCCTTTGGGCACATCCGGAATTCATTAACCTGACAACTGTTCTGCTCTTCTTGATTTACTTACTAATGCACCAAGCAAAAGATTCTGTGACTCAGTTTCCCCACTCTAATGCCCAGTGGTAAAATTTCATCATCTCCTGAATTCAACATCTCTATGCCTTACTTTGGGAGTACAGCACAAATTCTAAGAATTAAAAACCCTCTCCATACATGACTTAACATGTCACAAATACTGTTTTCTCTGCAGAAAACCTGTGCAATAATGAAGAATGAAGGGAAGCTTGTAACAATTTCTCTAGTTTTACTTGCATTCCCAATAAAGCACAAATGAAGAATCTGGGAGAGAATTCACCTAGGAAGAACTAACTAAGGGAAATACCGAATTGCTCCTGAGGATTTGAGAGGCTATCTCTGACATGTGCAAGACGGTTCGGATGGACAAGGGCTCAGCCAAAGCAGAGCAGAAAGCAAAGCTAATCCTGATGAGTGGACCTTAGTTGAGAGGAACACAGTGCAAGAGGAAGGGGGACCAGCACCCAAAGCAAAATCACTCCTGACCATGTATGAAGTGACAAGGCATCCTGTCACCTGTTCTAAGTAAAACATAGAAGTAAAGCATTCTATGTTTTACTTGATTCTACATTGGTGGTTAAATCCCTGTTGGATTAATTTATTCTCATTCATATTCTCTATCTTTCATATGAATAAACTGCTGAAGAGGTACTGGATAAACGAATATATGAAGCAATTATGAGATTCTATAATCTTAAAAATCAGAATGAAATAAGAATGAAAAGAAACAGTAGCTGCCAACTCCTATTTTTCTATCCCTCTCCTACAGTCCTTTTACATAGACATAGTCTATTTATTTGACTCCAGTTTCAACAGTGCCATCCAGGCTTCCCATATAAGACTCTTTATACCAGCATGGTCTTTCCAATGCTCTTAAAGCATTAGGTGAGCACTAATTACTACACACACAGGCAGAAATATGAACACCAACTGTTTGCAAACTAACAATGTGCAGCCAGTTTCTACTGAATCACACCTGGAAAAAAGTGATCTATTCTCTTATTAAAATTTGAAGCCTCAGGGAAGGAAGAGCTCCAGGGACTGTGGTGATGGATCACAGGTGCTAAGGTGGTGGGAGAACTACAGGACTACAACACCTGTGGGGAGAAATCAAATACTGTTCAAAAATGAACACTGATGTAAGAAAATAAACAAATTCAATAAAATTTTTAAAAAAGGAATGCCTCGCAGAGAGAATAAGTGATAGAAAGAAGATTCAGTTCCTGGCAAAGGTCAAACTTCATGCCTTTGTTCGATAAATTTTGTTCTCTCTCTCTGATCAGTTCACACAAATGGTTTTTGCATTTGTGGAACTGAGCCACAGACAGTTAGAATGCCCCCAGCACCCCTCCCTAGACATGTTCTGAAGGAACTCTGGGAACCAGAAAATAAGGGTGAGATTTCTGTTCTGTGGTGGGGTTCCATCAGACTGGATCCATAAAGATGACATAAACCCATAATCAGAAAGCTTGAAAAGGAGTTTCTCATTTGTATGTTAGTCTGGCATTTCAGTCATCTCATTTTTCAAAACGTTCCTTTCTTTCTTTCCAAATTGTTGAAAGCTGATATTCTAAGTCATCTGAGAAGCTTAAAATGACCCCCTGGCATTTTCAAATCATGATATGTACCCCATGTTTATAAAGTTTCAACCCCAAATAATATCAAAAAGTAAATAACAGCTCCTGGAAGAAGGCTAGCATTTACTTGGTGCTCACTCAATTCAGAGATTCCTAAACTTATGAATAAATTTAAGCTGCAAATTAGCTGATTTGCAACCCTTATGTTGCAAAAGCTCAGAAAGGTAAAGAAACCGCCTCAGTGAGTAAGTAATCCTGCATTCAAATAAGCAGGGTTCAATAAGTTCTGAGTACAAAGTCACACTCTCCATATTCAGACCATTGTGATCCAGTTTGCAGAATGTGCTGTTCTGCATATGCAAAGAGTCACCTTGAGTTTCTTGTGGACAGACACACTCAAATTAGTGTGTCTTAATTGATACTTGGTTCTCCCCAGAATCTTTGTTTCCAGAGCAGCCATAGTTTGATGACATAAATAAACCAACTGCATGAAATTCCTATTTTCTGAATATCCAGTAACATCTCTGATGCTATAACATCTAATTCTGAGTATTCCTGGAATGTGTAACATGGAGCTCCGCATGAACTGTACAGTTCACAAGACAAAAAGAGTCTGAACTTTAGAGCTATAAGCTCCGGGTTCTCATTCTGACTCTTCCAAAGCAGCACTCCCATCTGCTTTTCAGTCTATTTTCTCTTGTGCTAACTAAGAGGTTTAGATTAGAGGACCTAAAAGACCTTTCCAGTTCCAAGCATGAGAAAATGTTTTGAGGTTGGAAGAGAAAAAGTTTAAAAATAAAAAAAGGAACCATAAAATGTTAGACACAGAGATCAGAGATCAGTAAGTACAATATCATCATCATCATCATCATCATCATCATCATCATCATCATTTTATACCAGATGAAAGAAGGGCCAACAGACAAGGGGACATCCAGCATCTTAGAACTAGGAAGTGAATGATGGACGTAGCTAGGTTTCCACCACCTCCCCCTTCTAAAACACAGAACACAATGAGCTTGAAATGAAACACATTCAAGAATTGCAGGAAAGATATTTTTTAAAAAATCAGTAAAAATTACAATTATCGATATCACAACCAACCCAGACCATGATTGAATTGTTATTTCTTTTGCCTTTTGCTTTAACCAGAAAAATGAAAAAAAAAAAAAGAAAAAGAAAAAAAGGCTTTATTGGAAGTCTATTTACAAGGAGAGACTTTTAGGAATAAATACACAGTCAATTCACACACATATAGCTTCAAAGCCAGGGTTTCTCACATTTTAGTGTACATAACAAGCACCTCGGTGTTAAGTGCAGATTTCCAAGGTTCTGATTCATGCAGGACTTAGGCAGTGGGTTAACAAGAACTGAGGTGAAGGCTGAGACCTTTACTTGAGAGCAACATGCTCTAAATCTAGACAGAGAGATCCAATAAAATTTACAGTCACCTTGAGACACTAGAAGACCCTGACTTAAAATTCCTAGGGTGATTTTGAACAGTCATTACATGTTCTTTGTTTAATCCTCAGAAATGTAAGCTGTCCCCAAACCTCCTGGCTCACCAGTGCCATGCTACTTCTGAGCACAGGGCTGGCACAGCCATAAGGAAAGCCATTTTCCTGAAGTTGAATGTTCACAGGACCTTGGCATATCTGGTTTGAAACTTAAGTCACTGTAACAACTTTAATCTTAAGAATCAGAAAACCCAGACAGACCTCAGCAGGAAAAATAAAAGGTATGGCTTTCGAAAGGTTGTATCACTTGAGGTTTTTCCCCCATTGGAAATGTTGAAGGGTTCATAAGAAAGGAGTTGTGGCCGTGCTTTAGGTTACAAGCCCTTGACAAGAAGACCGTAAAATATTCAGCAGAGTCATTTTCAGATCCATGAAGTTGCACATAGACATGCTTTCTCTGGGTCATATCCTTCCAAGATGCATTTCGAATCATGTGAAACTGGAAATCACGTTGCTGGGCTCCCTCCTTGCCATCCCAAACCCTCCATACAAGTGGTTTGCTGGTTCACAAAAGCACTATCAAACATTTCTCTCTCTTTTGCAAGTCCTGAGCTGAGCATGTAGACTGTGAAAATGAGTTTTGCCCAAGGCTGGCAACTCTTTTCAGAAAGCCAAACCAGCATTCTTTTTCCAGAAATGAAAGGACATGGTTTGAACTATCTGCAGGTGAAGAGCAGTAAGGAGTCTATTTGAGAGTCAACCTTGTGCCTACCCCCCTTTGTAGCCTGCATGAACACTTGTGAGGAAGAGAGAAACACAGGGACTCTGAGACTTCAGAGCACAAGGGCAGTTTGCACTTGGCACAACCAATTCAGACCAGTGCTCACACCTGGCAGCTCTAGTACTTTCTTTTTAAATATAGTGGAGCCTATGTTCCTTATGAAAGTTGATTTTTTTTTCAGTATATTGCTTTTTCAGGGTTTTTATTTGTTATTCTTATCTTTAAAAAAATACATTTCTGCTTCCCTTGGTCACTATATATGTACACACACACACACGAAGCAAAAATGGAGAAAACATTTACTGACAACTCAGTATAGCCCACCAGTCATACTTTCGAGGGTTAGGACAAAGGGGGACTTATGTCTTCTAAAAAGAATCTAACAAAATGCTGATGGGAAAATGGTGCAGGCACTGTGGAAAATGATATGGCAATTCCTCGAGAAAATAAACACTGATTTATACACTATCCATTAGGTGGTGGAAACCCAAGTGCTGTTGGTGATGTATAAACAAGCCATGGTGTGTATGTAAATATACAATTAGTTGCACAAAGAAAGGAAGTTCTCACACATATAATAACATGGAGGAACCTTGAGGACATTATTTTAAGGCAGATAAGCCAGACACAAAAGGGCAAATATTGTATGATTCCAGTTATGTAAGGAACCTAGAACAGTCAAATTCATAAAGCTAAGTAGAATGGTGGCTGCCAGGATCTAGGGGAGTGGGAAATGGCAATTATTCTTCATAGATACAGAATTGCTTCCAGCTTTGAGTGATGGCCAAATGGAGGGGCTAGGGATGGGGACGGCTGCCCACGGTTCATGCACTTAGTGCCAATAAATGCAGAGTTAAAGATAGTTAAAACTGTACATTTTGTGCTATGCATATTTTACACAATTAAAAACCAAATGTGGTAGGAAATAGCAATGAATGGGACTCAGCTAGTGTTTCGCTTGTGCCATACCCACGTTGAGCTGGCAAGTCTATCCCTGCTGTAGTGAAATCTCAATGTCAGTGTCATGAAAAGTATAGGACTGTCAGGGTTGCTTCAGGATGAACAGAGGGAAACACAGGACCCCATGGGACAAAATCATTCACCCTGAGGCAGGCATATGATGCAAAGGATCTGAAAAAAAAAAAATCGTTCTCTGGAAGCTGAGTACAATGGTCAGATCTCCCTTATAAAGAGTGAATGTTCTTTTGGTCATCATGTATTTAAGTGAAAATAATTTTGATGAGAAAAATGCAAAACTAGCAAACTGATAACAGAACCAAGCATACAGCAAATGTTGGGGGGGGTAGGAGTGGAACAGAGGTGGGATGAGCACAAGGGATTATGGTGACAGTCATGGGTGATATACTGGTGGGGTCTACAGTGACATAAATCTAGAAAAAAGAAAAAAATTATTATATGGAATCAATGCAGGACAAAAAAATAAACTTGATAATTTAATCTCTAGATCTTTTCCTCCTAGTTTTATTTCAGCTTCTGAACCCTGTATCTCTATCCTCTCAGACATGGAAATTTAGTTATGTTTCAGGAGATTATCTCTTGTAAACACTCAGGCAGAGAGACTGAACATTCACTGTCTTGCATAAATTCAGCTAATCAACGTATCAGTTGCAATTCAACAAGTTTTTAATGCCTCTTTCAAGTGCTGCCAGATCTGGGAAATGGGGAAATATCTCAGTTACCAATACAGCGATCCGCACTTAAGAAGGCAAATGTTTTGCACTGGTTCTGGGCACTTTTTGAGAACATAAAACTGCAAGTTCACATTCAACACCTGTTCTTCATTACCCTCTGCTTCCCAGGGTAAAGATATCCCCATTAGCAGCGAGTAATCAAAGATATAAACATTCCTTTAACTTAAGAATAAACTAAAAGCAGCAAAAAAAGCAGAATACAGGCAAAACAAACTCTCCCATCACCAACCCCCAGCATGAATTCATTTGCGTTACACTATGACCCATCTGGAAAGAGGGAAAAAAATCACCCACAACCTACAACATGAACTTGGACATGAAGGAATTATAAGACTTTAATCTACACTGTGAATTAAGAAAATCACTATATGAATAATGCAAGTAATTTAACATAATGTAAAGATATGATGAGTTTCAAAAGTATGTTCAGAAATACTCTTAAAAAGAAGAAAATGAGTCTTGTTTAAGTTTTTTTTTAAAAAAACAATGACTTCCTTCATTTAGGAGGGAAAAAAAAAACCCTGTTTCTATTTTTGGCCTTCAATCTACTTTTCTGGACTGCATCTCCAAAATAAGTTTACTAATGTCCAAGTACTAGCAAACAAGGAGTCCAAGAATATCCCATTCCCATCCATTCTAACTTCCACATAACTGATTAAATAAAAAGCCACTGTAGTAGGTTTAATTGATGGAAACTGAAGTAAATAGATGTATTTATTACTCACATGGCAAAAAAAAAGGATGGAAAAGGGCATGGTCCCTATCATCTGGTATTTATTTGATGGATGGAAAGTTTAATAAGAAGTCTAAAATGGCACATATGACGAGATTTTAAATCTGGAAAGAAAAAGGGCTAGGCAGAAGCGGGGGCAGTTGGAGAAAAGGATATTAACTGTTGGAGGGAGCAAAGCATGGTCTTGACTAAGGATCTGTGGTTTAGGGAAAAAAGGAAGTACAATAGTTAAGAAAAGTTGAGTGACTATGGAATTTGATCTGTTTGTTTTTATTCAGGTGGTTAAACAGACAAAGGAAAAATATTTCTATCACCTTTATTCCTATCACCTTTACTTTGTACAGACTGATGTCAGAAAGAAAGGTTACTTGGTCATCTACTCAGTCTAATTCTGAAAAAAGAGTTATAATACCAAGCAGCACCAAATAATTGTCACTAACCAAAAGAAATGAGCATCAAAGAGGAGCTGTCCATTGCCTATCCCAGGTCAGAGGAGACACTGGTTTTCTTAAACTCATACCTCCATTTCTTACTTATAGTCCACACTTCATTTGGTGAGCAATGGTAAGCTAACTGCACTTCAGGCTCAGTAAACCAGAGCTTGTAAGCCAGACCAGGATTATGAATGTACTCCAACCCTTTGACCCTAGCATTGGGCACCAGGCAGAGATCTGACCCACTTCAGCCAGCAAGACAGGCTTCATTACTGGGTCTGCCTTCCCCCTATATGCAGTTGTCTTTCTCTCTCAGTCTCCTAAAGGCAATGGTAGTCACTTTGAAAGCACGAGTAGACATCATGCCTGAGAATTGATTCAATCTGTAAGAAATGGAAAGAGAAACAGCGCTCCATTCACTTTAAAACCTCCTCTAAGGTTGCATGTATCGTAAATCTTTGAAATACTTAAGTCAGGACACTCAATTTGTTCAAGTCAGATTTGGCTGAGTTTTCTGTCACTTGTAACAGAAAAATCCTCAATGACATGTTATAATGTCTAAACTATTATTCTAGTGAATTTTAGAAAATGTAAGTCTAGATTAAAGTTGACCCAAGCAAATCTAAATAAACAAGAGTAAAAAAGAACACTTTACATATTAGACTATCAACTGGCATACTGTAAGCATTTAATGAAAAACTGGTCAATTATATTGCTACATATTTATGATACTTTAACAACTGAGCAAACACTGAATTCAAATGAATGGTAAACATATATCAACAGCACATATCATAGTTGGACTGATCTTTAATCAAAGCTAGAGGTGACCAGATTTTTCAATCTCTTGGACAAATAAAATTCTAGGCAGTTTTAGGTTCAAATAAGTTATTTTTCTACCAAGAAAGGATACTAAAACACACACACACATACACACCTATCATCTAATACATTTCAATAAAAATAAACTTGAGGGCCAAAATGTGAGATGAACATAATTTCAGAATAAAGGACATATTTTCTCAAGGAATTAAGTTGATGATATACAATGAAAATACAATCCACATATACATACTGTCTTCTTTCCTTCACTTCATTAAGGTAACATGAAAGTTTACCTTCAATTTCTTGAAGTACCTGGCTATGACAAAGAAATGGATTTTTTCCCAAGTTACTATGGCTATTTCTCAATCACCTGTATGAACAGTTAGCAGTCCAGACATATGCTTTGTGGCTCTGGACAGAAACCTGGTTTAGGCTACTTAGATTATAAGAAGAGAGTCTATTCAAGTTCAGAGAGAAATCTTAGAAGACTCAAAACCATTTCTTGCTCATTTTCAATAAATTACCAGGTCTTGACTGGTTGGCCCACATGGAGGTTTATATACCTTCCTCAAATAGTTGTGAAGATGAAATCAAATTTTCAGCACAATGCCTGGAGCGTGGCTAGTTCTCAAACAGAAAGTATGACCCTATGTGGTTTAAAAGGATCTTGAGTGGAAGCTGGAATTACACTTAGAATTCATGTTGGCTAAGAAGGCACAGTGAAGTATTGAAGTAACTGGAAATTGTGAGGGTTCTACAGCACCCTGGAGAATATATGGACTCCATGAAGACTTTCAAGTGTATGTTAATTCATTGCTTAAACAAAATACTGTATATAGAAGCAACACATCTGGGGTGCAAATGTTGCCCTAATTCCTAATATGTGGCTTCTGGCTAGAAGAATCTGAACAGAGAGTAAAAACAGTAGAGGTTTTGGAACATGGAATATCACTGAAAGCTCCAAGTTTGGAGCAACTCTGAAACAATACACTCTACTTTCTTCCTGACAAGCACTAGGGATTTTAATTTTTGGTCTGGCAATTTTATTGCTAGAATGGAAGTTCCATGAGAGCAAAGAGTTAGAAGAAGCCCAGAAAAAGATGTTGTCCCATAAATATTTGTTGAATGACTAACTGATGGTATCATTTAGTATTATTTGGTCCTGTGGATTTCTACACAGAATCATTACTTTGAAAGTGACATGTTATTATAGTTTCTCAGGTCATAAGAAAAGGAACATGGATTTGGCCATTTGTTGGATCACACTATGGGGCTGGGTGACAAGGGGAGGAGTGGTTTTTGTTGGCAACCATGATCACTTCAGCAGCTGGACCATAAGGCCAGTCAGCAGAAGGTGGATCCACTGAGAAAAGGATCCCCCCAGGAGAGTAGGACTCCAGAGCTCCACAGAAGCCTGGCAATGTGAATGACAATGGTCACTCTGTAGAGAGGAGAGGGGATAAGGGCAGGGGTGAATGGGTAAAGCAGCCCCCAAATTTTAGAAAATACTGGAGGAGCAATTATGCAGCATGTGGATCTAAGCATAGGTCAGAGAATGAGCTAGTTCCCTATCAGCTCTGTTTTAAATGTGACTTCAACAGAAATAGTATACCTTTTGGTATATCCAAATACCTGCTAATTTATTGCACTAAAACACATTCTAAAGAGATCAATATTAGGGCCTATACAACCATGACACTCTCATTCTTGACTTACAGACCAACTCTTTTTGATCATTAAACATGGCCAGGACATGATGCTTCATATTCTACTGACCTGAAGACACTTTTGAGCCTCTCAGTTGAAAAGTATCTTTTGGCTAGGTATGTGATATTAGAATAATTTTTTTAAGCATATCTGCATATTTCAAAAATTTTACTTTCATACCTGATAGTAATTAAAAATATTATTGTTTGGTTTTTCTGTTTTTCTCCCCCTTATCCCAAGAAAGTTGTTGTGTTTACTGCCGCAGGAGTGTTTGTAAATCATAGTTAAAGTAGAGGCTCCCAGAAACACCCCCCCCTCCCTTCCTGGCTTTTGTTTTTACTGAGAGCATAAAGCTAAGTTAATACACTGGGGAGGAGGGCTCCAGAGAATGCTTGGATGCTTGGAACAGCGGTCAGGGGAGTTGGGGGAGGTTCCCAGAAACAGCCCAGGTGAGCATTCCTCCAGAGACAAGCAGAGGGTCTACCCAGCGTCCTGAGGGCTGAGCTGGGGGTTTCTGGGAAGGGGTCAGGGTGGCTGGAGCAGTGAAAAGTCTCAGCAGAAATAGCTATAACATACCTCAAAACGCCACACAACATGCTTTCCCTTCCTAGCTTGTGCTCAGATAACCAGTCAAAGTGAGGGGAAAGAGATTCATCACTTGCTTTTATGGGATCATACAATGCCAACAAATGGCCCACCAGCAGTGGACCAAACAAAGTACAGAGGATCTCCTCCAAATGGCTTGATTTTCACCAAGACCCTGAATTGGGGTTCATAGCAAAAAGAGTTTCCAATGATCAATATGGTTGAATTTATGCCTACCTTGGGGAGGTAATAGCTCAGATTAAGATTTATTTCAACTTGAAAGCAAACAAACAAGTAAGTTCATGTGACATGTCTTGCACCCCCCTTCTCACAGTGGACTAACACTATCACCTATGATACAAGTCTGAGAAACTGCTGGCACAGTTATTGCCCATGCCTTGAGTTTTCAACAATAGATGTAATTGTTATTATAGTGGGCTAGGTAGGGTGGATTGTATTTGGAGAGAGACTCACTGACAACATGACACAGCCACAGTGAGAATGCATAGATGTCTCCTAGGAAGTAGTTGGGGTGAGTTAACTCCCACTAGTGCCATAGAGAAGGCAATAGTGTATACCCTCAAGTTGAAGCAAAAGCTGTCCTATATTAACAATAGTGTTTCCCAAGCTTTGGTCCTCTTATACAGTCATGATTCATTTGCCACATCTGTGTTCCACCTGTATAAATATTTACTAAATATTTCTCTACACATGGACCCACTTTTATTACTTAAATAAATTTATCCTCACCCAAAACAATAATATCCATGAAATCACTTTGGTGTTCTACACACACAGAAACACATTTTTCAATATGCAAACAATAAATACAAAATCACTAGAGCACAAGTGTCTACTGCCGAAGATTATGTCAGGCTTCATTAAGTGGTGCCACTTAACTGTCTTGAACACAGCATCACACACATTTCTGTAAAAACTGTGGCTGTGGAAAATCTGATTCCATTTTCTCTTCTCTTTGATCCATGTTTCCTACTTTGATAACCTTCTGAGGATGACTGGCCTGAATATAAAAGAGTACTGAGAGTGAGAGACAGAATGAGAGAAGGAAGTGGAGGAGGGGGGTAGGAGGAAGAGGATGAGATACAATAGTGAGGAAAGCAGAAAGAATAAAGGAGAAAAGAGAATGAAAAGATGCCAAGACAAGAGAACCAAACAATAATGCCAACATCACTGGAACTTCTGTATTTGTGTGTGTGTGTGTGTGTATGAGAGAGACAGAGAAGACAGACAGAGAAGACAGACAGAGAGAGAGAGAAAGAAATAGAGAGAGCACAATGCAATCAACCCAGAAAGTCTGTATACAGTGGTTACTTCATGAAGGGTCAATATTATCCTAGAAATTATGTACACTGGCCCCAAGCATAAATTTGAAAATAGGAAGCATTTTTGCTCTCACCCTCCAGATTTTCCCAGAACCACTTGTAGCTCACCCTCCACTTTACCTTTGTCTTTCACTCCATAGAG
Organism: Uropsilus gracilis; assembly: GCA_004024945.1. Lineage (NCBI taxonomy): Eukaryota > Metazoa > Chordata > Mammalia > Eulipotyphla > Talpidae > Uropsilus > Uropsilus gracilis. The sequence goes on along the minus strand of PVHY01000966.1, from coordinate 18,378 downwards.
ACTCTCCACTGCACCCAGCCAGCCTTCCCCTATACCTTCCTCACTTACCTTCCTTATCAACGCAGGAAGAAATTTCTGCAAAACTCTTCCTCTGGTGACTGATATCTCTGGGAACCAAACCCATTAAGATATTTTTGATCCTTACTCATGCTATTTTGAATGTCTGGTGTACAGGAAGGAACCGATAAAAATAGAATTACAATGCCCTTACCGCCAAAGTAGCAAAGGGGCTGATTAAGATTGATGTCTGAATAAATACACAAGAGCAGGTCCCACATTGTAATAGCCTTTCATGGAAGCTGAAAAGAAGTGTAGTTTTCACAGACTGTAGGTATGTACATTCCTATTCCCTTACCATGTAACTCATTTCTTAAAATATGATTTTCTTTCTAAGTGTTCAAGGTTATATACAATAATAACAAAAAAATAATGGCAAATATTCACTAAACACTAACTAGGTGACAGGTGTGGCTCTCAGAAGCTTACAAGTATTTACTCATACAACCCCCCCCCCCCCAACAAACCTAAAGACGCAGATGCTAGGAGGGCTAAAAGAGAGGTACATGGATTCCTTCAGTCACTGAGAAAGTTCTCAAATTGCACCAGCAGTATCATAATCAATCATGAATCATCATCATCATCATCATCATCACCACCACCATCATCACTATTAGTATATTACATCACAATATTGCACTTTCTTCACTTTCCCTCTGATTAGGAAAGAAATTCTCTCCCCTACCCCACAAATCTGATGATAAAGTTCAATGAAAAGAAAATGGTTCTAATCCCTATGATCTCTCCAAGGAAAGAATCTGGAGCTCATTGTTGCTGTTTTCTGGGGGGTGAGGGGGAGTTATCAGAGATGCCATGGGTAGTGCCTAACAGATTGACAAGCATCAGGTCCTTTGACCAGCAACCTGCAATTGATTGTTTGCAGTCGCATCAGCTCAGAGAGCCTGATGACCTGTGGCTGGCTGTATTTGTGCTTGTTTTAGCTGTCTTAATCATTCCATATACTTTGATTTTAGCATGCATTTTCATATAATTTTATCATTTAATTCCATTTAACATTTTACTTTTGAGATAGATATAAAATGTTCCATCATAGAGTAGACAACAGAGGAGACAAATAATAATTTAAATACAAGAAGTTTTAGAAAACATCATTTATCCCCTCCCCAAAGAGCAAAAAAAGCACCCTGATATAAAGAGGCACTACTTAAAACAAGACTGTTCCCATCATCATAGTATTTGCAAGCTTAATTAAAACATCTGTACCTTGAGCTACTTATATCTATACCCCCCCGCAAAAAATCTTTGATCTTTTCAAAGAACCAATTTTAGCTTTATTATTTTGTTTTCTGTTTCACTGATTTCTGCTCTTAACCTTGTAAATATCTTCATAAAAAAAACAAGGTACTATAATGTTTAAAGTTATATTTTGAAAAAAATTGGGAAAAATAGATTTATATATTCACCCAGATATTAGTCACTTCTGATACTCTTCACTTACTGCTAAAAATCTGAATTCCACTCTAGAATCATTTACCTTCAGTCTGAAGAGTATCTTCTAGTATTCCTTGTGGTATGAATCTGGTAGCAATAAATTTCCATTGATTCCCTGCATGTGAAAATGTTATTTTGCTGTTGTTTATCAAGGATATTTTCATTGAATATGGAATTCTAGGTTCAACTTTTTTCCCCCTTTCAGAAATTGTTGCACTGCTTTTGCATCTCCATGGTGTCTAGTGAGAAATCTGACCCCTATATGCATCGTGTTGATTCCCACAATGATATTACGAGGCATAGTTTTCTTTATTTTTCTCTGTCAGAAGTACACCATGTTTCTCACCCTGTAAATTTAAATCTCTTACCAAATATGAGTACTTACGGGCATTATTTCTTCAAATAATTTCTCAGTTCTATTCTCTCTCCTTTCCTATGGACTTTAAATTACTAGAGATTAGAGTTTTAATGCTGTCCCATAGATTCCCTAAGGTTGCTTATTTTTCAATAATTATTCATTCTTTCTTAGAGTTTATAATTTCTATTAATTTTCTACCCTATCTTCTGTTCAACTGCTATTAAGCCTATCTAGTAAAATATATATTTACCACTGTATTTTCTCAGTACCAAAATTTCTATTTGGTTCATTATTTCTTATTTCTTTTATTTCCAAACTAACTATTCACTATAAGTATATTGTTTGTATCTTTAAGTAACATAATGATAATAAGAGTGTCAAAGTTCTTAGCTGGTAATTCTATTACAGGATTCTGCTCAAGTTTGGCCACTGTTTATTGCCTTTTCACTTAACAACAACGGGATCACTTTATCCTGCTCTTCACATGCTAACTATTATGGGGGATTTTGATTGCACTGTTGTGAAGACTTTGGATTCTGCTATATTTCTTCAAAGACTGCTAATGACTATTTCAGTGAGCAACCAGATTGGCTAGAATAAAGCATTACACTCAGTCACTCTGTGGTGAGATCTAACTCAATAGACGGCTTTCAATCTGCCCACAGAATCAGCCAAAGACTTAAGCAAGTTTATATAGAATTGACTGTTCCTCTTATTTGCCTCTCAATTTTCTGGAGCTTCTCCTCACTCTCTGGTGGTTGTGGTTACTTTGAATTCTGATTGTTTCTCCAATCAAAAAGAGTGCAGGCTTTCTGTTGGAGCTTTAGACACTCCATGACATAACTCTATCCAAGGGTGTCTGTCCTCGAGTCAGTCAGAGAAATGAAAAACTCTATGCCAGTTGCTCTTGCTAAGTTTCAGCACCCCTCCAAAAAGTTACCATCTGTTTTTACCCCTTGAAGCCATAGGTAATTTTTTATTTTTCCCGAGTTGACAGTTTTTTGGTGGGCAGTTAAATCTGTTAAAAAATTATTCTTCCATAACTAAAGGAAAACCTCATAATATCTTTTAAAAATTAAATTCAAAACCAATTACAGTTTAGGAATGTGTGTGAATGTGTACTCATGTGCATTAATATATATATGTGTGTGTGTGTGTGTGTGTGTGTGTATACATACACATATATGTTAAGGCAGATCTAAAAAAGCAAAGGAATGTTAAAGACACAGTTGAAATTAATACATACTTGGAAAAAGAAAAACAGGCATCAGAGAAAATAAAAAACATAGGAAAATACAAGTTATTGCCAGTGCTCTATTCTTATGCATCAGCTAATGGGCATTCACTCCATTGTTTATAAATGAGCAAATAACATGGCAATAAAAGCTCCACATAGACCAATGATGATAGTGTGACCATGTCCCAAGGGCTTGGATTAACTTAAATTTGATCATCTAAAAACAAATATTCATAGACCTCATCTTGTTCCTAGACTCCTGAGAAGACTTAATGCCAAAAAGATAGTGCGAAGGTGTAGTCATAGGACCTATGACATGATTAAGATTTGTGAAATTCATTTATGGGTAAAATTCAAATGTAGGCACATCTTACACACATGGTTAATAATGAACAAACCCTCTTACTATGTTTTGAATGATATGAACTAAAAGGCAAAAACAAGCATGTGTGTATTATTCCTGTTTGGCTGAGATAGGAAAAGTTTCTGAAGGTTCAGAAGCAAGAAAAGGCTGAATGTAAGAAAGCCAATGCACTCACAAAGCAGGAGAAAACTTCAGCTTGTATGTCTAAAAGCATATCTACATGTCAAGGGCTGGAGGACATTCTCCCAGAGGGGACTGAGTTAGAAATCTCTCTGGCCTTGGTATCCTAAAGTAGGCTGAATGGAACACCAGGGAATATGTTGGAGGGAGGGCGATCACACTGGCCAAAGGGGTGGAAAAAGTGATGCAATCAGAGAGCTTTCCCATCTCTAATTTTGACTCCGTAAAAAGGAAGAAGAATTCAAACCACTTCAAAATAAGATTACTGAAGACCTGGCTTGGAAGACTGGATTTGATGAGAAAGGAGCTAACATTTCTTTTTTTCTGGTTGATAATGACACAAAATGCCAAAATATATCTCCACTTGACTACTGCTTCATAGTGAGTATCAGGTCAATTTTTAAACTAATCAGAATAATTTCTCAGGAAATTTGGTAACAGGAGAGGCATAATCTACAAACACCATCATTGAAAAGTAAAGGTTTTCCCTCCCACTAATCAAAAGTTTGACAATTCATGCCTAATATTTAATTTTCTTTGTGATATTTAGAAGATCACAACAACCAAAAGAACTCTTTTCATCTGCTCACTCTCTGGTTTGATTTTCAGGAGCACATGCTTCCCAAGACAAACTTCTGAAGAAAAAGTCAATTTTCTCTTCCTTTTTTGTTATTGATGTCATAAATTAAAAACTGTATTTTTCCATGTCAAGGGGAAAAACACTTCTCATTGCTTTCAGGAAAACAGCCATAAAAAGTCATTTTAAAATCTATTCCTTATAAAAGCACATTTTTTAAAAGACAGGAATTTGCTGATTCTTTTAAAATTCAAATCAACAACTGAATGTCCTCTTCCATTCACCCCTCCCAACACACACACAAAATGTGTGAGGAAATAGGGCCTCTTTGGGGGAAGATAATCCTAATTATGTGGCATGCTAAAGAGGTACCCCAGTTTATGTCAGGAGCAGATTCTGATAAGATATGCACCAAAGGCATCACATCTGGGCTGGTTCAACTGGCAGGGTGTTGGTATAATGTTGGTATTTAGCTGTGATCTCCAGGCTTGCAAAGGTCAGGTTGGACAAAGCAGAGCCTAATGAAGCTGCTAGTGTCTGGGGTGAAAGAGCCACAAACCCTTTCAAATTAGCAGCTGAATCCTGACACTCATTAGTGATTTTATATGCAAGGGCTGCAACTTAAGCCCCAACCACTAAAACAGCTCAGACACCCGAATACACACAAAGGAAATGAAGTATGTACAAAAATAAAGAACCAGAACCTTTTAAATGGCTTCCTTTCACATTTTGACATTTTTCTTCTCCTTTTCTTTCTTTCTTTTTATATTAATGACAGAACTGCAGTGTGCTTACCTTCCAATTTAGTTCAAAAATAATTACCACCGCGACTAAAATGAGACTTTCATTTTTTTTTAATCAAGGAAGGTCTAGTCAGAAATTGCTTCTGCTAAGTTCTGTACAAGACATAATATACTCTTGTTAACTAACAAAACCAATAAATCACACTGAAGCACTTATTAAAGTATCTTGCAGCACTAAATTTATCATTGATGACAAATTTAATTTGGGACTGACAGTGTATTCCTTGCATATACTTCAACAGATTTCTTCATTTTGGGTGAGTTATTTCACAAGTAAAGATGACTAAAATTTAGTAGAAATTTTCAGAGCTGTAAAAGATGACTTCCAATAGAAAATGGGTTTCTCAATAGTGTCACTATCTCTGGGAAAAGTTAGGCATTAAAATTCTTTCCAGAGATTCTATCCATCGCACATTAGAGGTGGCAGAATTTTTTTCTTTAATAGTGATAATGAACGTTTTACAAAGCGATTTATAATCATCACTCAGTTAACCCACACTCTATCTCCACAGATAGGTCAGTGCTTGTCCCTTGATAATGAAGATAAGAAAATTGAGATACAGTTCCCAGAACAGGTAGAATAATTTTAATCTGTGGCAAGGTCATTCAGCACAGTGGAGGGTAGGAAGAAAAAAAAAAAAAAAAGAAAGGAAATTCAAAAAATTGTGTTGGGTCTCTGCTGATAATTATTCCTATACTGTAGGTAAAAGGATGAAATTCCCACTTTAACAGGGAATTACATTTCAAATACACATAGAATTATTATTAATACTCAACCTTTGCTCCATGCCATCCTTTTAGACTACAGGTACGAATAATGCTTTATTTTCTGTTTCTTTCAATGACACAGTACAGTCTATCGTACAATACAAATGATACTACACAAGTTATATATTCTATAAACTTTTTCTTCTCCTGAACCAGAGCACTGCAATTCTACATTAGCATTTTCCTGTTGTCTTTTCAAAGGATATTTTCTTTCCTGACAATGTAATCAGCATATAAAAACCAAATTTCACTGCCTGGTCCCATTTAAGGCAACAGAGCAGCCTGAACCACAGCCTGACAAGGAGAAGGCATTAAGCTCTGGAACAAAAGCATCCAAGTCGACCTGTTTTGCAGACTGATTAATAGAAACAAGCTCCAAGGACTAATCACAAGTTGAGCCCTGTTTTGCAGATTAATAGAACAAAGACGCACGAGAGGAGGGGAGTGTACAGCACTGGAATACAAATAAGCAAAGGTAGACACCAGGCTTTCCTCCACTGAAGTCACATCCTGTACAGCCAGACTTACAGACCCACGCCCCAGGGTGTGACCATCAGGGATGAATCAAAATGTAACATTTAGTGATCTGGGTTCTATCAGTCACCCCAGCACTAAATGAGCCATTTAGATGGCACCTTCTTTAGAGATTTTAACTTACAAGAGGAAACAAAATTAGGGGGCAGAATGATATAAGGCTCCGGCTGCATTAGGGAAATCTTTCCAGTGGAGCTGGGCAAACCGCAGCACTTGTTGATTCCGAGACACTTTCACCGCCCCTTCTCTTGCAGTGGCCTGTCACACAGCTAATCTGCAGGGTGTGCATACGAGCAGATGGTCAAATAAGCAGGAGTGGTGGAGACAATAACAGTGTAAAGTTAGACTAAGGCAGTCAATTTCAAAATTGCCCTGAGACATACATTTACAACTGGAGAATGTGGCCTTTTTTTACAGACTGTAAAAATAAACCTCACCCACTATAAGATAACAAAATCCCAGGAATAAAACCAAAGAGAAGAGAACATTCCTAAGAGCAAGCTGTTGTTATACTTGAGGTGTGTACCTTCTCCATTTTCATTTTTTTCTATATATCACATCCATCTTTATAGTGTGATATAGTGATCCTTCATATTGGGGGGGGGGATAAGGCTTTTGAAATGTTTGTTGCTAAATATAAGAAGAAAAACATGCTGTCATTGCTTTTATCATTCTTGAATAGCTAAAGTCAGGTGAATGGTAAATGCATATGTGAATTTTTATTGGCATTATAAAATCTTCCCTTGTGTATCTGGCTAACTGAATACAATTTATGCAATGTGGAGAAATTATTTTCAGGAATCGAGATGTCCACATATTGCATGATTTCTGTTCTCAAAGATTTTCTGCAATGACTATTTTCCTTTCATCTTTCTTTTTCTAATCTTACTTGTAGAAACCTAGAAAGACAAAAGCTTTTTTGATCTTGTTCAGAAGAGTGTTAGATTCCATGGACAAAGAATGGAATTTCTCTTTGTACTGTTTTATCAATAATCCAATTATTCTGTTCATTGCAACATGTGTTGCAACATATTGCAATCAACGGGATAAAAACACATTCACAGTGAAAATCATAAATACCAACAGCTACAAAACCTCAGAGTTGACTTTTTGTGTGGTTAAGCCTATGATGTTCATGCTAGCCAGACTTTAGAATTTCCATAGAAGTGGTTCTGTTACTCTCAAGCTTTTCAAAACAGAGTTCAAACTCTACAGAATGTAAGTCCTATAGCAAATAACCTTCAAAACCAAACCCTCCTTGGAATCACTTTCCCTTAGTAGGAACACTGAACACACATATAGTGTGTTTGAAAGAAGGAAGCATTTTGTACCTTCAAAAATCACTTCACTTTTCTAGATGTGCACCTCTGATGCCACTATGCTCCCAGTAACCATGTAACACCATGGTAAGCACGATTTCAATGCACAAAGGGCAGGGTAAGTGTTATACACACAGTTAGGTATCCCATTTTCCCCAACACTTTCTACTGGACCAACAGACAAGCACTTCTTCCAAGAACCACATCCTGTCCTGTTAAGGGGGAGATTACTGTGGGATTAAAAAAAGGTATTATACTTTGCTGTTTCATCAGAGAAAAGGGAAATCACTAAGGAATGTTTAATAGAAATTTCAAAACATAACCTTAAATCATTCTGAAATGCTTTCTACATATTAAATTAAATAATATAAAGCAATATCCATAAATGAACTCTATGAGTATCCTAAACTGATTTTCTCTCCACAATTTTCCCCCTTAAGCCTTAAAACTGAAGGAGAAGAGTAGGGACTTAGCAAATTATAGGTCAAACACATACTGCCAACTAGTTTTGCCATCAGCAATTTCTGATTATGTTATAGTCTACCATCTTTTTTATGTTGATCTGAAAAGATCAAAGCAATAATTTTTCCCATTAATTTCTGATTCACAATAAACTGAGGCCCCAATTACAGCTAGTGATTTGTTGGTTTACAAATCATGAAGACAAAATATTTTTCCCTAGTTTCTGTTTTTGATAATCTTCTTTATGGTATTCCCACTTACCTTTGCTTACGAATCCTCATGTGATATAGAAAGTCAGACAATTCAATGCTAATGTGTCCCATAATTTCAATATATACAGTAGTTTGAAAAGTGGTGAGTAAAAAACAATTATTAAGACAGAGAGGCATCAGGGACACTTTGTTTTCATGTATGGTCATTTTGTATATAATATGTAAAAGAAATGCATAACCAATTTTAGGAAATAATGGAAAATTAGTGTATCACCTGTGATCTTTTATTTTCCCTTATAAACTTAACACTGGTTCCTTAGTCTTCAATGTTGATTTACATCAATTTATATGAAATCTCAGCACCACATTTTAAAATCATGATGTTTCTTAAACTACCATGTCAAGACATTGAAACTAAACATGTTTAAATTACCATCAGCACCTTCGGATGCTGACTTGTGAATTTTTATCCTGGGAAGAATCTTATTTAAAGTAATTCTGAACCACTTCCTTTAGATTGCTGTTCTTTCTGTAGTCTCTTGATTTTTTGCTGCCAATTTCATGGTTGGGCATTATTAGTCATAGCAACTATATTTACACTTTAACCAAGGCAATCTTTTTAATATTTGAGCAAAACATATTTTCTATGTCCTCTCCTGAGTTAATGCAGATTGTAATTCATCTTTTCTGCTTTTTACAGAAAACACACTCATTTTCCTAGTCCGCAGGCTTTCAAGTTTGCCACTAACTTTCTGTTTGTGTAGTCCTCATGGAACATTCCACATTCAATTTATAGTCACCAACCAGGATTACCTTTATTTTTCCTGGGTGAAAAATAAAGGCACACTACAAAGCATTATGAGTCTATTTAAAATGATATTCCAGGTAAGTGACCTAAAAAATGCCCACATGCCTTCATTTAACAGGCATCTACTCCTCACCTGTCCATGTCTTCTGACCAAATGCAGCCCATATATAGAGTTCCTTTCCTATATGATTTCCACTTATCCTGAACATAAGCAGCTTGCCATGCAACAAAACTGCACAAATTTGTTTTTAAACTCTCCCTCCTCACCTTCTTCCTCTCTCACATACAAAGATAACCATTTTCCTATATCAAGTTTCCGGTTCTCCTTATTTGTGCCTCTTTTTGTTTCTCCTGTTCTATTCTGGAATTTCTATCATAAAAAAAAAAGCAAAAAAATTCTAAAATCAAAGCAAAAACAAAAAGCTTACAGCAATTGAAAAAATACACAACTATTACCTTCTGGGGGAAAAATATTTAGCAAGCATTTAGTTGATGTCAGATGTATAACATCCATAGATCACATTTCATTCCCATGAAAATAATAAATGCCTAGGATTGATTTTCAGTTCTGCTATTTAGGAAATGGGTGTCCTTGGGTGAGTTACTTAACTTCTCTAATCTTCAATTTTTATTATCTCCCAAATGGGCATAATATTACTTTCCTAATGGGTTGCTGTCAGACTTAAAAACATTACATAGGTTACTAGTGTGGGGGTGATGCTCAGTAAGTGGTAGTTGTCATTATTTCCATATTCATTTGACAAGTGGAACAGAAGCTTGGAGATGGAGCAACTGCAAGTTTTACAAGGTAAAAGTTCTAAATCTTCTAAGAGAGACTCAAAACCCTCTGAAGACTGTCATTTCCAAGACCAAAGCCAGTGGACTCTCAGACAGCCTTCTTCCTCTGTAGGAGGGACAGGTTACAGTTATTTGAGCCATGTCTGGTCTGGGGGGGAGGGGGTCAGAAGTTTCAGGAATGTCTTCCCACTGGGGAGGTCCTGTCAGATATGTGTTAATCAAGGAGCCAGTGATTTAAAGGAAGAGAAAATGATCAAGAAAAATTCAGTGCAGCTTTTGGAGGTGAGGTGTCCCTGAGCCTGCCCTCAACAAGCCTCCCTCCCATGGGCTTATAGGTAAGTCTGTGAGAGGATGAAAGATGTCCTCACAAAGCTCCCAAGAAGGCAGAGGGCATCTGTTCTGGTAAACACAGCGTGGTTCTGATGTTTATGGCTCAACTGTGAACAACCTGAGCAGAAAGATGACTTATCAGACAGGGTGGGAATCCTGAATCTATCAAAGTGGGGACCTGGCAAGTAGAGAGCATTCAAAGTTGTGGCAACCTACAAACTGTGTGGTCCAGAGCCCAACTCACCTTCCTCACAGAACATGAGGAAGAGTAAAGGAACTTGCATTACCTAGACTGATATCTGAACACATCTGCCTACCAGGTCAAGAGTTTTCATGAAGGTAGAGTGACTGGAACCAGGCAAACATGGGGGCAAGAAAATGAAGTGGTCCCCAGAACCTCACTGTCTGGAAGACAGTGAAGAAACTCGCAGTATAATTTCCATCCCAAGTAGAAAATAAGACATCCATTTTTGTTACCTGGCTTGAAAACAAATTTTACAGATTCTAGGTGAGTGTAGGTCAACTTGAAAAATTCAACCACTGAAAACTCAATCATTGAGAAAAGAATCATCTGAGTAGTTAATAACTTATTTTTTGATGTCTGAAGGACATTCTGAGGGCCCACCTGGCCTATTTCACCTAAAAATTTCCCAGTCTACACAGGTTTCTTTGCAGATTGAAGAGACAGTCTTCAAATCTACAGCTGCTCACAGCATGCGGATAAGGTTCCTGAGGTAAAGAGGTAACAATAAAGAGACTAAAACGGTGATAAGACCTTTCTTTGAAAACTCTCACTGCCTTCAAGTCAGATTTGTCCAACTACTCCTATTCTTACCTTCACTAAACCTGCTCTGCTGGAAAAGTAACATGTTCTTTGTATTTCTAAAGGTACAGGAAGGATCTAGATAGGCTCACAAAGTTCCCAGACACAGCTGAGGATTTTGGTTCTACTCGGCTCACTGTCTCTAGTCCTTCTTATAGATTCATGGTTATGCTTGCTCTGGCATTGGAAACAATTTCTTTCCTTTCATAATTGAATATCTCACCCATGTAAATCTCCAGTCCATCCACCACAGGCACACTCTACCACCACCCTTTGCTCAGTCATTCATCTCATTCAGCAAATACCGATTGGGCACCTACTGTTTGTCAGTCACTGAGCCAGCCTAGGGTGTTTACAAATCACAAAGCCAACAGGGTCCCTTGACCTCATGGAGATTACAGTTGCTTATAACTGTATAAAATTTATAATTATATAACTTACTCCATGCACCAAGCTGCTAGCCAGCTAGATTTCAACATGAAGGCTCTTTGCAGCACAATGTATGTATGGGTCATGGCCGGCTGACTTGATGGGGGCACACTGACAAGTGCTTCCTTCTGATGCTTATGGCCAAGGCGGCTGTCTCCCTCTGCTGCTGTTTGGTGCTTAAGAGTCACATGCAACCTGTACTGTACTGCATCTCCCTCAGGTGTGTGTCAACGAAATGGAAGTTGTCTCTATGAAGCAGAAGATTCAGAAGTTGCTGATCTGTATCTGTATGTTCTGACCCACTGAGACATAGTTGTTTCATCTTGACACCGATTCTGGAGCATCCCATACAAAGATGCTCACTCTTTGCTTTGCCCCTTCAACATCCCCTACAAGCACCTTACCACTTAGTCATGAGAGTCCTTAAAGAGTGTTGATCTGGATTTCTGAATGCCCTTTTTGCAACTAGATGGAAACTTTTCCAAGTGGCTGCTTCCTGAGTTGCTTCAAGTCAAGGAGTAGAGGAGCATCGGTGGTTACTAGGATATCCAGGTTCAATGGAAAGAGTTCAGCAAAAGAAGGCTGGATTCTAGACTGTCTCCCCCAAACTAACACTGTGACTTTGGGAATGAATTACCTTCTCTGTTACAAACTCCATCACTCTCCTCTGTTAAGAGAAGATACAGCAGCCAACATAGCAGCACTGATAAACACTAGCTATGAATGATTATTACGAATATACCCTTTGCTTATTTGAACTGCTTAGCTTTGTTTTTTTAATTTTAATTATTTGAATCTAAATTTAATTTTCAATTCTTTCTAACTGCTGTGAAGCCCAAGTGAGATAGCATGTGTGAAAATTCTGAGTGCACCCAAATGGACGTCTGCTGTGACTGTTAGCTAGCTTAGTTTGCCTCTCAGCAAAATTCAAATGATGTCAACAGTTGGTTTAAGCATAACTGAAGACACAAAAAAAGTCTCCACCTCCCTTCACATTTTTTTGTACAATCACCAGCAACACATCAGAGAACGCACCTCAACAGGCTGGAGAGACTGTGCTGAAGGCAACAGGCAGAATGGTAAGTGCTGAATCCAACCTCAGGAGTTCTGCATAAATGGGCTTTCAAAATGGTATTGAATGATATGCCTATCAATGGGAGGTAGGAAGCAAAATGATCGGTTTTGCTTTCTCCTTTTTCAAATAAACAGGGCAGTTGTTAAATCAGAAGTGAATATGATCCCGGGTGGCTTTAAGAGCAGTCAGCTGCATTCTGAAACAGGCAAAAATGTAAACAGAGCCTGTAACTCAAGAGCAGGCAGAACGGCCATAGGTTTCATAATGGGAGAGTCGGTGGGCCCCACGCCAAGAAAAATGAAATGTTAGCCTGGGCCTTTAAACAGAATCATGTAAGAGCAGAGTGCATATTTGTTTAACACACACACACACACACACACACACACACACAGACCTTTCTCTGTGCCAATACCTTTCAGAACCCTCCTGCATAAAAGCCGGAATCCCTGAAAGCACGGTACATGCAGAATCAATATTGTTGATATAGTCGTGTTCATTAGCATGAAAGAACTTTCCTGGTGAAGTGGAGCTGTTTCTTGTCTTCTTTTTCTTTCTAGTTTCATTTTTGGCACAAGTTAATTACAAAGTATGACAGGGAAAATAAAATAAACAAGCCCATTCTCCTATCCCATATCTGAATTCTATCCTAGGAGCTGCCAATTGGTTTTCTAATTCTCTCAGTCAATATCTGCTGTTAATTTGTTGGCTATTTCAAGAACTTGAAGATTGTCAGCAAAATACATGATGCATTACAAAACTTATAATTGGAAATAAAAACATCTAAAGCTTTCCTGATGGGGTAAACATAAAGAACCACAGTCTGATCAGAACAAGGACACATGAGCAACCGTGGAGCTCTTTGTGTGCAAACACCATTTTGGCTGCTGCCGACAGAGGAAACAACACTTAACTCCCACTTTGAAAGAGGCTGAGAAAATTATGTCTAAATGAATGAATGAACTCACCATGTTTATGATCTGAGACGAGGGAAGAAGAGGAAATGTTCTGCTCAAGCTTTCTTTGAAAATACAACCCAGTCAGCTTCCTCTTGCTATTTCAGCCATTTTAGAATTACGTGGCCTGGGCCCTGATCTAATTTTCCTGCTGCAGAAGTTAAGGCACTTCCTAAATTACTAAATCTAACAAATTACACCTGGGTCCACTCTAATGTGAGAAAGTATGCTCTTTGTTCCTGACCCCTTGGTCAGCGTTAGAGATCAAATTCTGGGACATTGGAAAGACCCACTCATATTCATTAAAAGCCACGGGAGCCCAGCTCTGCCTTTCTGGGGACAAGCTGCAGGCTACTGCTCTCCCAGTACTTGCTCAGATCAGACCAATACAGAATTCTAGTTTGGGATTATTTTTTTCTACACAGCATCTTGCTTTCCAAAGAGCAACTGAAATCATAAAAAGAGAGGGGGGTAGGGAAGAGAAAGAAAAGACTAGCTGATTTTTAAATGCCAAGTCCCATGAGTGATTTTGATGAAAACTGCTCTAAAATGCAGGCAAAAGATCCAGTCACCAAAGCTTTACAGGTGACTTCCAAATACTACCTCTCTCCTACCCTGGTCAGACAAGTGGTTAGTTACCACAGTGGTGAATGTTTAACTGATAAGAGTTTTAGATCCTCTTTCTAACCATACTCAACCTTTGGAAAAAATACTACAGACCTTAGAATGATCACAGACAGGAAAGCAGGAGCCATCTTATCTTGGTGGCAAAGGGTCATTCTGGGCAGGGGTGAGGAATGCAAGAAACCCAGGAGCTTTCCTGTGGTAACAGCCAAAGCTCAGGGTGGTCTATCTCCTGTCTGCCAAAGAAGCTGAAGAAAAAAAATGACAATGGTAGTGTAAGGGTGTGACAAGGCTGGATTGGGGGGCTGTGGCCCCATCTTTGAAATAGGATGCAGCTAAATTAGAGGGACACCACTGTGGGAGAAGACACGGGGAAGCATGTAGAGTGAGGGGAGAAATTCGAGAGAGGAGAACAGACTGCAGTCACAAGAAGATGGGATGAGAGAGAGCAGAAGAGTGTAACAGGGAGAAAGAGACTCACAAGCCGCACCGGAGAGAAGGGGGAAGGAATGGGCACTGTAGGGGTGCTCAGACCTGGCCTCAGGTGGGTAGAAAAGAAGAAAAGCTTTTGATTCATGGGGAATCAGTCCAGGAAGTCAAGGAAAAATGTGTGTCTCTGACAAAAGGTGGCTTGTTGGAAACCTGGACTTGGTGTTGGCCTTTTCGTGTTGTATGGTTTACTGGCCCAGGATGAGCTGTCCAGGGGCCTGAGGTGGTCCAGGGGACTCTTGGTTCTTTCAGCTCTTGTTAATAAATCTTGGGTTTCTGTTAACCTGGTCTTGCGCTACTGACATGCAAGTGGATGGACCTGGTAGTTGAAGGTTGAAATGTTGGCTTCTCTTGTGATCTTGTGAGGTAGTGTAATCTGCTGGCCCCCACCCACTAACTGTAGAAGTTAAACAAAGTGATGACTGAATTGTTTCTCCCAAAGATGACAATACTTCATGTCTGATTCTTCAAGATTCTTGGAAGAATATAGAATCTGCCACGAAGTCTGTCGCGGAAGTGGTACACCAGTGAATTTGACAACTCTTCCCTCTTCTGAAGAAGCACCTTTCCTTTCAGAACAAGGCATCCTTACTAAAACTTCCTCAGTATAGAACAGATTTTGTTCAGACTCATCATGATGCCTCCAAATTCTCTTCTTCAGGAATCTAATGAACACCACAGCACAAGCCAAACCCAACACAAAGAATGTCCTGGAATGAATGTGGCACATAAATTTCTGCTAAACTGAAAATTAGGAACCACAGCTTTCCATTCTCTTGGGTCTTTAGGACACTTTTTGCAGAAGCTATGAGTTATGAACATGCAATCAACGTATACCGATATTGCTTTTCTGTTATGAAACCAAGTGACAAATATTCTTTTTTTTTAAATACACGAGTTATAGCTGTTTTCCTGATCAGATGGCAATGACTTTTGAGCAATCTATGACAAAATAAAAAGCCTTAGGATAGGGGTCTTACTTGTATTTCTTTTATATTAAATTATTAATGTTAAGAAATTGGAACTTTCAGGAATGGAAAAACATTAATTTCTGAAGGAAGAACAGGGGTCACTTTAGTACATATTCCCTCAAGTTTTGCTTCTAGTCAAATCTTTCATTGTAAAAGATTGTAAACTCTATACTTTGAGGATCCTAATTTTTAAGTGAGGGAAAGGTGAGACAGGTAGATCTTGTTGGTCCAGCTTTACAAATCGAGAAGTAAAGGGGTTTCCCTAGTTATCACTCAATCATCAACCTAGCAACCAATCACTGAACCCTAGTAACTAGGGCTAAATCACACCCCAGGCAAGTCCTATAGCAACAGTACCAGTACAACAGGTGGACAAAGGTGCAAAGAAGATTGGAAATACCAACTCTCCTGCAGCAGTTGTAGTTAACATTTATCAAATGCTCACTCTATACCAGGAAGTCTTCTGCATGTCACAGATGTATTAACTCATTTCTCCTCATAACAAGCATGTGAAGCAAATAAACTGTTATTGCCCACTTTACAGATGAGAAAACAGAGGCATGGAGTTGTTCCAAAACTTGCCCATTGTCCCAGGGCTCAATAAGGAGTAGAGCTGGGAAGACCTGTCCTCTCTACATAGAAATGCCAATGTAGGTTTCTCTAAAACAACATTGAAATTATCAGCAATCCTGGCAATACTGGTTTTAAGTATCTTCAAGTGAGATGCAAACTTCTGATACTTCCCAAATAGATGATGAAAACAAAAGTTCCTTTTTGCCAAGTTCTGGATTCTTGGTCACAAGACAAAATGCCAAAACCTCCCATAGGTGAGACAAATTCTACTTGAGAATTCCCCTCACTGTGAAGAAGTACTTCCTGAAAATCCCAATAAATTATGTGTGGAAACCACTTCAGGACAACATTTCAGTAGACTAATGCTTCCTATTTTCTTGAATTTGCCACTCTATCCAATACCAAAAAAAAAAAAAAAAAAAAAAAAAAAAAAAAAAAAAAAAAAAAAAAAAAAAGATATCAATCCAATTTGGATACAAAGTTTGTTTCAAATTTGTACCACCACCAAAAACACATATTTGAATGACTTCTTTTCATGAGAAAAGAGCTGCTTCAGGCCCCATCATCATGCCTTCATCCACCACAGCTGTCATGTCCCTGGGCCTAAAGCCCATCCAAAACAGAATCGTATCTGCTCAGACAATGTGGGAAGTTTTAGTCTGCTGCCATTATTTCAGTAACTACCAACCTGATGATCTCTGAGTCCTGGCTTGTTCTGGAGTAGCCCAAAATGGTCTGTGCAATTCGAAGAGTTTACAAAAATCATTGTAAGTTACTGAAAAAATGATCTTAACTCCATGTCAAACCTCTCAGTCAGAGGTCAGCCTTCCATTACTGTGAAGTCATAAAGTGGGCTGTGGCTGCAAAAACACTCCTCTCCTGCCCATTACTCAGAAATGCTAATCTCAACAGTCAACATTACCTTGACATCCATTATCAGATTACAGTTTGATAGGATGAAAACCTGCTGTTCATTCTCTTGTCCTTGATCATCTCTTAGTATAAAAAATATTAATGAACATACATTAACAAAGTTGGCTATAAACCACTACAGGTTATCACACTGCCAATACTACCAGCTCACCCATACCTTGAACCCTGAGTGCGACTGAAAGTAGGTAGCTACCATTTATTAGCTGTGTAATTCTTGAGTACTTACTTAACCTTTCTGTGCTTAAAATTTCTCATTTTCCAAATGAGAGTCAAAATTCCCTTTCAATCAAAACACTACCTCTTAAAGATAGTGTGTGTGTGTTCTGTGTTTTATATTTTGTGGATACAATTTACTTTTTTTTTTTAACATCGCTATCTACTCTGTTCTTAAAGGTATTTTGAAGTTATGTTGATGAAGGTATAGATTTGCGCCTCACATCAATTGAGCACATTCCCTATCACTGGCAGGTCAATTTTAAACAAAAATATACTCTTTATAGCTTACACTTATCAGTCCTGGATACCAACTAGTAAAGCTAAGAAAAAGCAGTACAAAAAAATGATTTCAACAACCAAACTGTGGGGTGGGATGGCATGCCTGAATTCACTTTGTCCTCTTCCAGCCCTGTCTGCAACTCCTAAGGCAAGACCAAGACACTTTTCTAGATTGGGATGATCCTGAGCAAGCTAGCTGGTACTCTTCTAAATCCACTGTGAATATCACTTTACTTAACCCTTATTACACCTCTTTAAAGTAGGTATTATCCTCTCAGAGATGCAGAAACTCAGGTTCAAGCCCTGTGGGGTAACTGCTTCAGGACCAGCAAGCTGGTAACTGGTGGAGCCAAGAGGCAAATATTCTTCCCTCTGGGCCCAAAAGCTACGAACATGCTGAGTTTTCTAGAGCTCTGTACTGTGAATTCTAGCCTGAGTTCTCAGTGGTAGCATTCACACTGATGCACATCAACCTCATCTCAGGAGCTGAAAAATACAGACTGCTGGGTTCCACCTCAGGAAGGAGAATCAGAGGCCTCAACAGTTCAAAATCTGTATTTCTTCAGAGTTGATCATGTGTCTATGATGTGTAGGGAGATTCAATTGAAGCAAGCTAGTCTGGGAGTCCCTCCAGTGTGAAAGGAGTGGGAAATGAGTTACTGAAGGCTGATGAAAATGAAAGCAATGGAATCTGGCTTGAAGGGTAAATTGGTACCCTTCCCCCAAATCCTTCTGTGTCCCACAGACACATATG